>CALNHX010004063.1:0-135538 GCA_940337035.1 Agriotes lineatus
AAGAGGAAGTTGGCACGCGTTTGCTCCAATATCCAGACGACCACTCATCGTGCAATAAAATTCACTTTGCCACGGAAGTGATTATAGATGCTAGATTGAAATTTCGGCCATCAACCCTATTCTTCCGATCTGATACCATGCGATTGTTGTATAAAAATTGCTTAATTAGTAGATTACATTGTTCAGATCAAAATTACATTTATTGAAATTTAAACGAGACAGACGCTGAGAGGAAAAATATTTGATAATAATCTGTTGGAGGATACAAAATCGCGCTTAGAATGTAGATGGAAAATGTAAAATTCTATAGAAAACTAATTCTGCGACATGCTGTTTTATCGGACTTTTTCCACTGTCTAAGTGTTTATTACACGACGTTTCGGAAGTTTTTGATCTACTCTCGTCCTCAGGTGTTGCTGGTCAGTCCTGAGAAGGTACAATACATACTGTACAATCCTCGTACAGAAACGCATTTCAGTATTTTTTGTGATTCAGCATATGCATGCATTGCAGTATTTTTAAATGCGCATGGGACTAATGTAATTTTGGTATATGCCGAGCATCTGTCCGTAAGGTTTTTTAATTAATTTTCTATGTTTCTAATAATAGAGGCTCTGTTAGAGAGCTTTGCGCAGGGCCGTAACTAGCTGTAGGCCGAGTAGGGCCCCGCCTCAGGTGCAAGCGGCAAAGGGCGCCAAAATTGCAATGAAAAAATAATAAATCATTTCTTTCGTACTAATAAAAAAACAAGTGGGCAATTTAACAAACAAATTTGTAATATTAACTATTTTAGTATAAATAATGCTAATTATAATAATGCAAATTGCCCCCAATCTGATCGATACATTACATTGCCTTGTGCAATTTGCAAAGGGAATGTTATATGTTTACCAGATTGTAACGGCATTTGTTTTACAATTCCCACCTATATCAATCAAAGCATTAGAATTATTAGCTTATTAGCCCACCACATAGGTGGCCTTATTCTAATTATACTTGTTTTTGCATGTTTAAAATTTATTGTAATGTAGCAGTGGCGATAAACTAACTTAAATATTAAACAACTGTGGGGCTGGTTCACTGATTGCACATATTACATATACATTCACTGCTTTGGGCTCATCGCTGGTACAGTGGCCAATTGCAACAATCAGCAGAACAGCACAAACTGATTTCGAGAAGTTACTTGTTCCACTACTATAGCATTTTTCGCTACAATCACTTGTCCGCTAGAATTTGTTCAATTTAAGCACTTCTGCGACCCTACACGGTGGCAGCTTTCATTAAAAGAAGAATTGTAGAAATCGGTCTGATGCAAGGCTCATACCAGGTGCCGACAGAAAAAGGTACAAGACGGTGTGGCACTGGGGCTGCGAATACAGAACCGCATTCTACGTTCATATGTTAGTACTACGCAAAATAATATGTAATTATTTGTCCATATTGTATTATTTTAACATAGTGACGTGTCTTTACTAGCTTTTGAGCGCACCACGTGGGTGGTCTTGTTTTAATACAAAAAACGCGCTGCAAGAAAAACAACTTTTGCTGAATTGAATTATGGTTGGTCATCCAAAATTATCTACAAAATAAGTGAAATAGCTATTTATGTATCAAGTTGCAAAATGAAAGTGTTTTTTACACTAGCCGTGAAGTTTTTCCTACGAGCGCCAGCGAGTTGGGCAACACGCTGTGTGTTAAAAACACTAATTTTGCAACGTGTTACATACAAGATTTTCTGTAATTTTGAATCATATTAACTTTTGTAATAAATAAATTTACTTAAATCTACTACTACAATGTTGTTCTAATTCTAAATTTTCATATAATCACTAGAGTCAATATGAAAACTCATATTGTAACTAGTGCGAATATGTGCATCATTTTGACGTTGAAAACAACAAAATGTGATTATATTAGGCCAAAATTATAGAAACGCCTTGATGCTGCTAACAATACTGGAACACTTAGCAATGCGAATTACATGAATTTGGAAATTAAGAAAAACATTGCAGCCAATGGGATTCGAACTCGCGTTCACTGGTAAATGCATATGCTTATCGTTGCTTTATAAACGCGCAGTGGCGTTCCGATTTTGTGCGGAATGTGTCCTATTGGTGTCGATGAAATGGTGACGCTGAGACGCAGGTACACCACATGTTTATATATAGGGATTGGTAAAACATTCTACTGACTACATAGTAATATGTACTTTATAAAATTAGTATTGGGTTTTATAATTTTGTTTTCTTTATTTGTTTTGTATTTTGTTATTTTAACATTTAGTTGTTTATTTCTAAAACTTTTGAATTAAAAATATTGAATTTATTTTTGAATATCTACTTGTTTGTTTTGAATACATTGCATCATTGCGGAGATAAATATAGAAGTCATAGGTACAGTAACATTAGTATTGTTTGTCACATATATCGTTAATGTGCAGAGAGGCGCAAAAATGTTAGCTTGTCTACAATAAAAGTTTGTTTTGTTACGGCCCTGGCTTTCGGAACTTTGGAACACCAGAAGTGGACTCAGATAGGAGTTAATTAATCTTATACTGTTGTAAAATTACGTGTGGCCTTATGAAATATGCATTCTACTTTCGTAACTGTGGTTTATTTTTACTGACATCTTTGGAAAGACATACTTGGAAAAGTTACGATCTTATGTCCAATTCATGGAAGCTAGTTTTTTAAATAAATAAAAATTCAAAATGAAATTTTTCAACATTTGAAATTACTCCCTGTTATAGCCAAATATTCTTATAGAGGTTTATAATGTCTAGAAATCGGATCTGTTCTCTCAGACGTGTGCCGGTATATTATGTATGTTTTTACTTCTTCCTGTTGTAATAAACATTAATTTATTTAATGGGATGTAGCACGGTATTCTGTAATCAAATTAAAGTTTTTAACGGAAATGGGGAAACATATAGGTAATGTCAACCAGTTGAAAATTAAAACGCTTCGGAAACCAGTAAGTTATTGAATGTACAATTTCTAAATCTATCTTAGAAGAATGCTCTATAGAAAATAAGTTATGGTAGAAGAATGAAATGTTCAAAACCATCAATGTTCATGCTGTATTATTAGTCTTAAATTAGATAGAATTTATTTGTGTCATGATGTGCGCTTATATAATATTCTGACGCTATAAAGTATGTCATATGTTGTGGAGTTGAATATCCCAAGCTTATTGGTCCAGATATAACTAAAATATGTATTTCTGTGTCAACATTTGTTCCCTGAAAATTTAGCGAGTATTGGAGTTTGGTGGTTTTTCTTTGATTTAATATTTTCTCTGTCTTATCTTATCACTACATTTTAAGTACAATCTAAACAACTTACACAGCTTTTAAAATCATGCAATTATATGTTGACTGGATTGACCAAATCACAAAGGCAGATTCATACAGCAAGAATGTGTCGAAATTACCATTAATGGCAAAATTATCAATTCGCCTAGTTCCTCCTTAACTACATCTTTATCACTACGTAATATGTATCCCTATTGTCAAATTCTCCCTAGAAACGGTAAATATTACATTACCGGCAGTACTCCTTCTTTGCAATTAAAATAATAATCAACAATGACACCTTTGTAGTGAACTTTTGACAATGTGTTAAGATAATAAAACAAAGGCAGCGTCGTATGCAATATGATATCTAGCTAGTTAGTTGTGGTTAAGCTGTAGCGAGAGTTGTAGAATTGGGTTCGAAGCCCACTAGGGGCACTGCTTTTATTTTTTTATTTATTGAATTGTTTTTACCTCATTTGTAGAAAAACTGCAGCAACGAGTTTAGTGATTTTATCTGGTATTATTTTATCTTTCAGGTCCTAAGAACATGGAGAGTAACTTTGGGATGAACATACTGTGCTCACTATTTTAAATACATATCGTTGCATCTAACCATAAAACAAATTGAGATAGTAATTATTTTTATCTCTTAATGTGCAACAGGAAATAATTCCCTCGGAGTGCAACATGCAAGGCATGCAAAAGAGTGTTGACACATCTCACTTCTGCTTCCTGCATTTTGCAAGGCTCATGTGTTTTCCACCGGGTTCTCACACTCCCAGACATGCTGTCTGCTCCCAGAACTTTTTTCTGCCTCGTCGTTCGCGTCGACTTAAAAAGACCAGTTCGTTTTCAGTTTTTGCCTGCGTTTCCACTTTCAGCGCTCTTTCGGCGGCCTGAAATCGAAATTTAATGAAAAGAAATAGAAAAGGCGATGAGAAGGTTCTGCCCGGCTCGTCTGGGTTGATTATGATGTATTGGTGTTTTTGTTTAGTTTTATTTAGAAGCCAGCCAGATTTCTTTTTGCCTGAGAGGCCGTAATTTAAATTGATTATATGTGGGCTTTTCGTTGCATAAAAAAATTTAGATGTGCCAGGTGATCGATTCATAAAGGTTGTCAATAACCGTTTTGGTATTTCTAAAGGAGAAAATGTTTTAATTAAGTGCTGACGGGTTGTACGCATATGGAAGGATTATTGAGAGTTGATGTCCCATTTCTCTTCTTTTTGTGGTAATCAAGTCGGCGATACTTTTCCTTTTTATAACTTATAAAGATGTTAAAACTTGAAATAGACCAACTCGAAATACGGCGTTCTTTTCTTGTGTGCATTGAAAATTGATTATTTAATCGGAGATTATTTCATGCAGCTTAAAGGAATGGAATTATAAGGAAAATGTAGTTTTTTCTGCAATGATGTATCTAAAACTGTTAGTAACGGGTGTTCAAAAAGTCTACGTCCTGGGCGGCTATGAAAATTCAAACGTATGAATAATATGTTGGTGCAACTTTCAAATTAGCAGGTTAGGTTTTGCGTCAGTTTTGACACAAACTGACGGAAAATCTAACCTGATAACCTCGAATTTGACATACCTTTATAGTTTTCAACTTATGGAGGAAAAGTGTTCAGCTAAACTAAAAACATATAAAATTACCTTAATTCAAAACTTTCAGTAAAATATCACTTTAGTAAATATGAAGCAAAATATTTTTAGTGGTAATTTTTTCTGTAATTATGTATCTACAACGGTTAGTAGAATGTGTCTTTAAATACATGTGTATAAGTATCTTTAGTTTTCAACCTATGGAGGAAATGTGTTCAGCTAAGAACGTTTAAATTACCTTTATTTCATACTGCATCGTAAAACCCATGTTTAAGTTAATGATTTTAGTCCGGAAAATGAGGCTTTACGGTATCAGGTCCGGTAAAACATTTTACCGGACTCAAATGAAATAAACAGGTCCGGTAAAACATTTTACCGGACTCAAATGAAATAAACAGGCCCGGTAAAATATTTTACCGGACTCAAATGAAATAAATCAATAATCAAACTATTTATTATTTTCAATTGAAAAAAAAAAAATTGTAGTTTTAAGTAAAAATTTAATAATTGCAGTATGAAATAAAACGCATTACGACATACGTCCGGTAAACTTTTACAGTAGCTCGTGTCAACATTCCAGACTCGGCTCCTACGTCGCCTCGTCCCGAAACGTTTGGACTCGCTACTGTAAACTTGCGTTTACCGGACTTATAACGTAAATTACTATTATTCAAAAATTTCAGTAAAATGCCACTTTAGTATAAATATGAAGCAAAATATTTTTAGTGGTAATTTTTTCTGTAATTATGTATCTACAACGGTTAGTAGAATGTGTGTTTAAATACATATGTGTAATGTATCCATATAGTTTTCAACTAATGGAGGAAAAATGTTCAGCTAAGAACATTCAAAATTACCTCTATTCAAAAGTTTCAGTAAAGTAATACTTGAGTAAATATGAAGCAAAATATTTTTTGTGGTTATTTTTCTGTAATTATGTATCTACAACGGTTAGTAGAATGTGTCTTTAAATACATATGTATAATGTATCCATATAGTTTTCAACTAATGGAGGAAAAATGTTCAGCTAAGAACATTCAAAATTACCTCTATTCAAAAGTTTCAGTAAAGTAATACTTGAGTAAATATGAAGCAAAATATTTTTTGTGGTTATTTTTTCTGTAATTATGAATCTACAACGGTTAAAATAATGTTAGTAGAATGTTTCTACAAATACATATGTTATATGTATATGTATTTTCTTAGTTTTCAACTTATGAGGAACAGTGTTCATGTAAGAATACTATATAAAATAAACTTTTTTAACCAATTTCAATAAAAATTGCAATTTAATATACATAAAGGAAAATATTTATTGTGGTATTTTTTCTGTAAGTATCTACAATTGTTAGAATAATGTATCTACTACACTACATATGTGTATATGTACGGTCATCGTGTTAAACATAAGGAAGAACAGTGTTCATCCACGAACATACAAATTTATCTTTAACAAAATTTAAGAAAATACCGTAGTAAATATAAAGCAAAACATTTTTTGTGTAATTTTTTTCTGTAATTACCTACAACCGTAAGTAGGTTGGCTCTACAAATACGTATATATATTTTCATAGTTATCAACTTATGGAAGAAACGGTTTATCTAAGAGAATATCAAATTATCTTTTTTAAAAAAATTATAAAATGCGTCTTTTATAAATATGAAGCAAAATATTATTTGTGATAATTTTTTCTGTAATTATCTACAACGGTTAGAGAATGTTTCTACACACACTACACACTTGTGTATTTCTATATTCACATTTTTCAACTTATTAAGGAACGGTAATCATTAAAGAATATACAAAATTACCTTTATTCAACAAATTCAATAAAATACCATGTTAATAAATATGAAGGACATAGGTTTTGCGGTAATTTTTTGCAATTATCTGCAACGCTTAGTACAATGTCTCTACTTTACTTTCAACATACGGCAGAAAGATGTTCATCTGACAACACACAAAATTACCTTTATTTGATAAATTTCAATATTTCACTTTAATAAATATGAAGCAATCTTAGGTACAACCTTTTGTTTTTTGTACATTTAATAGACTAAAAAGTCTTATCACATAAAAAAAATGTTTTTGCGTTCTTCAAATTCAATTGTATATGAGGAAGCTACAGAAGAAAATGTTTTTAACGTCATTAATCAAGAAATCTCACATAAAAAAACAACTTCCTAGATCGAATAACGGTTGAAGTGTTCATAATGATGCATAAAATAGGTAAAAATATCTTAATGTATCTAAAGACTATAACAGTCAAACGAAGCGCTTAGTAACGTGAATTACCTACATTTATTCGCAACGAAAAAAAAATATCGCAGTGGATAAGATTTGATTTCTAGTCAGACGCCTTAATTGCTCAGAAAGGAACGCCAGGTAACACACAGGCTTATTATTGACTTGGGAGAATGACGACGTAAAGAAGTAAAACCACATTTATATATGGCAATTAATTTCTTGCTTATTTATATGATTTGTTCAGCTTCTAAATGTGAACGTAAGTCAATTGAGCTTTTAATTATATCTAATTCCTTAAAATTTTAAAATATATATTTTAGAAGCAACGTTTATTTTCAATTGTTTTAAATTGAATATCTCCTATATTCGTCTTGAACCATTTACCGATCACAATAAGAAATTAGCTCAAACTGTTGTTAATTTTGATTTTTTGTAACAGCGACATTTTTTAAAATTTTCAGAATAGTTACGTAACCAATATTCTAATTTCCAAAACTATGTATGGAAGCGAATTGGTAATTCTAGCGAGCTATTCCACACCACACTACCTCCAAACGAACGAATAACAAAAATGTTTTTCATCGCCTACTGCATTCTGACTGATCTCACTGATTGTGAGGTTATCCTAGCTGAACGGTTTTTATATTTTAAATCATAAAGATTTAGAAAACGGGTAAGTTTTGTAATTCTTTTGCATTGTTATGTAATAATTCAAATAACTGTAAAGAAGATTTCCAATTATTTATTACGGCTCTTCGATCTAGGACTTCTGGTTCAGAAATACGGCCCGGTGAAGACAAGTTTGATTAACGGCCCGTTTCATGTGGCATGTGGCTCAAAACATCCAAATTGTAAAGCTCGGGATGTAAAGAAAAATACGCAAGCATTACACGTTTACCAGTACGTGTTCGGGATGATAGTACTTACAGGGGGTTTGCGGCTCTCGAGATGCTACCACGTAGCATCTAGTAGAATATATCGCTCAGGGATGATCTTCCGGAGCACCGCCGGTGATCTACCTGTAATACGGATGCTTGCCGCATCTGACGTCTATTCGCCGAATGCTAAATAGACCAGTGAGCTACAACGCGAATTGCAACTGCGGTTGCCGCCCCCAGAAAAACCGAACTGGCAAAGCATTTGTGGGAAAATAGCATCCCAGGCTATCCAGGTGCGTTTCCTGGTCATAATTGCTAATCAGGTCGAGGGTTAGTGATCATCTTGCCGTATGTTTACTATTCCGTGGTACGTAGTGCACTATATCGCTGTACCAATTGGATACTAACCCTAACAACAAACTCTAATCTCTATTACAGATCTTATGCTTTCATCCTTTCTGTTAAAAGCCACATAATTACCACGAGTAACGCTTCAAAAATCATATCAGAGCTCGCGAATTGGAATGCAACCCTCTGTGGTATCACATTTCACTAACAAACTGCCCCGTCAGTAATTTTAAATGCAGCCCTCGGTCCAAAAAATGAGTTCGAGCCCGATTCTATTTTTAAATATGCTTAGAACATAATCGATTAATTTCTTCAGAGGCGTATTAATAAAGCGACTAATGAAAAATAGAATAAATATTTACAAACAAATAAAAGGGTACAAAAATAAACACTACAACATTAGATTAAAAAAACCTCGCATACCTTCAGATTATTATTCGAATTGTTTGAATAGTTGTGGTATGGAATTTCCGAGAAAAGGGTCACAACTTCCTTTTCTTTTCCTGCTTTCTATATGGAATCGTTAATGGGGGCTATTAGTACATGCGTCATTTTTATATGACAAGTTGCATTAGTTTCCGTAAACCGTAAACCGAAAAAGATCTCAATTAGGAATAATGGCGTATTGAGGAGAAACAATTTGTCTGGTAGAAACCTCAATTCTTCAGAATTAACGAAGTTTTGGCTTCAGGCTACAGGATTAAACACATCTGTTCCAAGAAGTTGCTCAGTTTTGGATTATCCAGCAAATAATATGTTTTGTCAAGGAAGGCTCTTTCCTTTTTCGAAATGACGAGGCATTTATCATTCAGTTTAAAGTTTCTGACAATACAGCTGAACTGTCATATAAACACGATTTAATTGAATCGTTGACGGCTTAAAAATATACTTTCCCTTGAAGTTTTTTGTAGGATTCGTTCACGCTACTGTATCCATAACATTTCATGGTTGTTGATGTAGGTACTAAAAACCTATGTGAAAAATCTCTTAGATTTTGGAAATAATTTTAAAATTGGGAATCCCAAAGTTAAATCTCATATTTCAAACCGTTTTACATTTGCAAACGCGCTCTGGTTCAATGTTTTAATAGCAACTTCAGATTGTATGTCTTGATTCAGAAGTTATTTGCGGTATGTACATAAAATTACAATATCAATCCGCCGTTCCGCCTCACTTTTTGATATGTCACCGATAAATTAGGAGACTAGAAATATTTTAAATAGCAACTAAGTAGGTTAGCCTTGATGTGTTCGTCTTCATCGTCATCCATTCCATGGGCATATTTTTAGTCTGACATTTTCCAATTACCACAAACTAGGGCAGGTCTAAATTTACTTTATTTCATACTTCAAAAGCCACAGATGGTGCAGATAGTGCGAACTTTACGTAATGGCAAACGCCTTCCTTCGCCAATCCCTCCAAACTTAATGAGCATGTTTTCCTCAAAAGCGAAAGGCCAAAATCTGTTTATCCCTCGTCCTTTCTGTAGTTCATTGAGGGAATCACGAGATTACGCGGTTTTGTGTGGGCAGAAGTGACTCACTGCCAGGGAATTTCGAACTTGTCAGGGCTTAGCTTGAAATAGAGACGCCTGTCGGACGTGGAAGACCCACTTGAAAATTGACGCGAAATTGCCTGGGGCCCGCAGGGCTTCGCCCTTTGCTCGATTCGAAGGCGAACGCGTAAATTGATTTTCTTGCTTGCAAGGCAAAATAAAAATAGTTTCCGATTTTATATTGACATCCTGATTGGAAAATGTATATTCTTTTGCTAAGGATGGATGTAAACTTGTGTGAAAATGTTTGAAAAAGGCTGAGAACCCATGTTGCATGATGTGAACGAAGCTGACTTGCAGATAGTTCTGAGTTAACTACCTTTTTGAAGTAGATGATTAGTTGAAAATCTAGCTATCTTGTCATTTGTTTAATTTTTAACTCGTTTAGAATTAATTTGTAGATTAAATTAAGTCGAAATATTTACCTACAGTAAATGAATTGAAGCCCTAGGAATCTAGAAGTTATTGTATGTCAGCATCCCTGTGGCTTGATCATTTTAATGGTTTTCTAATGAGCATTTAAATACTTGAAATACTTGCAATTTGTAGGATTTAATTTGCCAATGAGTTTATAATAGCATAGGTCATAGAACAGAAAGTTGTAGCCAGAAGGTATGGAAAAGTAAGATACATATTTAAGATTTTTTATAACTAGGACTTTATTCTTCTCAAGTCAACTGTTTTATCAGCGCATGGAAAGTAAATTTATCAAATCTTATTACCAGCCACTTAAGTATAGAGTGATTTTTAAAAAACTCAATTGCAGCAGTTCCTGAATGGTCTGAATGAGTTGGCAGTACTAAATTGTATTGTCAGTCTATGTCAAATTCGAGATTTGCAGGTTTTTTTGCGTCAGTGTGTGTCAAATGACAAACAAAACCTAACCTACTAAGTTCGAATTTGACATAGACTGATAATGCACTTCAGTACTGCCAACTGATTCAGGCACTCTGTATATCGATAGCATTTACATCTTCACTATGCACCTAGGGTGCTTCATTCAATCCTTCTGTGCAAGTGAAACTCAAGAGACTTATAGAGACATCTAATTTTGATAATAATTACACATCTACTATACCGACTTGTATCAGTTTTTTTTCCATATAATAAGTACATTTTAAACAATAATTTTACGTTTAGCGAATTCTTCATGTTCAGCAGAAATCGTAAAAAAGGGCATCCGTATGGTATGTGAATGGTTGGCAAAAAAATAGAGTAAAATTGCCACAACATGGCATTGTAACAGTAATAAAACAGCATATGGGATACCTAGTAGTTTTAGCGTTTTCATTTTTTTAGTACTTATACGCATTTCCAAGATTTCTAAATATAAAACGACATTGACATATGTCAAGCACTGAAATACATACAGTTTTTATTCATAAAATCCCTCAATGCGAAATATTTATAGAATAGTACCTATCTATTGTCATCCTTACAACTACAATTTCACTGAATTCCTAAATGCACAAACTCGACAGGTTTAGTTGCTGGTTTTCCACGTTTCATTACTAGTTACTTTCTAGTTCGTAGTCTGGGAGGTGCTTCTATTAAAACATTTAAATAAAATTACGTTAAACAACAGCAATTACTGTTAAACATAGCTAATCAGCAAATTATCTTTAGCGTTGCCAGACAAACTGTAGTCTAATTATTTACGCGATTGTACCGGGTGGCCATAAATATCTGAGGTCCCGGTAGCCATGGAATTAGCTACTTATAAATGTTGGTTAGTATTATATTTGAATTACACTAAGTATTGGTACCTACATAATGCAATAAAATGCAATAAGAGGAGGGGAATGTGTTCCGGATTCTGCAGTTTAGCCTATGACTCGATTATAAAAATCTCCTGTTCTAACTCCATTACTTATTGCAATCTGTAATAATTTTTGACAGACAGGAATTTTAATTGTGATGACATTAATGACATTTAGTTTAGTTGGATTCATCACTTTAATAAAGCGGTGTTGATTCCAAAGGTAATGTGATATCAGATATTTATGGCCACCCGGTATTAGTGCCACGAAATTTTCCTTGAATTTTTAATTATTTTTTATTGTGAATTTGACTTCATAGCCTTATTTTAGCCATTTCTTATATTTTTCTTCAGTCAAACTAATTCCTAATTATGCTTGACGTAAAGGCAATTTCTTTGTGTAAATACACACATTACTTGAAATTTTATAAGGGCTTCTTTCTTTTTGACGTGCCTTATGACTTACTCCAGGAATTTAGCTATCTCCCAAGAGATGCTTGTTGCAGAGATGGAGTTGTGTATTGGTCAAACTTCTTGAAATGTTAAATGTAATTTTCAAACTCCCATATTTTTACTTGACGTTCCTAATGTTCCTCATATTTTGTGGCATTTTTAGCTTGAACAGATTTCTGAAGTGACTTTGATATGTGGTAACATAAAAAACTCTGTTAAATTAAATCTGTATCGCTATTTTTGACGCCACAACTGATTGAAAGTGATTAGAAAAATACAGTTGAGCAAGGTTGGTGGCTTGCTGGCAATTTAAGTACCGAAATTGGAATATTCATGGATGTCTGGTGATAAATTTCGTATAAATAATAACAGTTTGGTTAGTTTCAACAGTATTCAAAGCGTAAAAATAAATTCCTCTTTGTCCAACACTGCTATTCTCTGGTAAGCGAAATCGGTTCGTGACCAACGTTACCTACACTGACGTCGTCTAAATGGGCATTTAACTACACATTAATTACTCGTTCCTCTCGGCTCGAGCTGTTGCTGCTACGCAATATCTGCTTAGTGAAACCAGTAAAATTACTTGAACATGAGACATTAGAAATTGTATAGCTCGTTAGTGCTTTCCCAGTTTGTAGAAAAGTATTTTAGAGCATGTATAGAGTGCGGCATTAAATACCTATATTTAATTTATTATCCCGGTTGGTAAAATTACTACTGCTTGTTCAAGAACAAACAGATACAATGAACTTGTTAACCAGTATGGATTTTTATATTTTTGCTTTAGTTTTCATAAACAATTGCGGCCTCCAACAAAATGTCTGCAATGGAAATTTTCAACATTAACGGTGGACAACGCTTAGATTACTGTAGTTTAATAGTCTTATTTCTGTTATTAAATTTCTTCGTTAAAGAATGAAACAGTGAACTTCAGTACACTCATATGCTGTATTTTACTGATATTGACATTTAGATTTAAGTAAAATTTCATAGCTCATTCGAGTTGTCAGCACTTTTCATATACCCGTTGTTCTGAAATGGATTTCAACCTACATTTTTTTATTTTAAAATGTCAAAATAAAATTAAAAAACGGCATGTTTTCGAATAACCTGCCTGTACTTCTTATGTAACCTGAGTTTTTAAATACAGTATATTTTTCTATAACTTTTATAAAATCTTTCCGGAACCTAGATTCGAACTCGCGACCTCAGGTTCCGCCGTTGTGCCACTACGCCACCCTGACGGGTAGTGGCGCCACCTCTTAACTTTATTACTGGTAGCCCGAATACAAATCGACGAACAAACAGAAGCGGCCAATCTCGTCTTGAAGCTTTCCAGTTCTTTGCACTAATCTTCCGCACAAACTGTCGCAGAAATTATCTGCTACGTTATGAATGATCGTTTTTCATGAATTCGGCGTGACATACTCTTTGTTTTTATTGCCTCATTAGTTTTTATGAAGATGGTAATAAAATGATCATTTTTCTCCAACATAAAATGTATTAGTAGTTGAAAATGGCAAGGATTCGAGTAATCCTAAAATGTACAAACTTTTCTTTGGAAATTGAAACCACGTGTATTTGTGAGCGTGTCCGATGTGTGATGAAAGGTAACACTACAAAACTGCAGTTGCATTCTTTTATATTGCAGGTATTTTCATTATATTTAGTGATATTTAATTGCATTTTTGTAAAAAAAAATCCAACGTCATCACTATCTCATTTAAATTAAGGCATTACTGGGCTGCCTAGCTATAGAATGATAATTAAAAATTATGTAGTTGTTACTTTAGGACATTTTTCGCTGTTTGTAACAGCTTGTTTATTATGTATTTTTAAATAATTAGTGCTGTAGTGCCTCAAGTGATAAAGTGTATGTAACAAATTAATAGTTAAGCACATGTACATGTATTCAGATAATTTAATATTTTTATTTATTACGCTGATAACACCCAACTAAGTACCTAATATTTACACTAATTTCAAAATATGTGAAATAAGCATTAATTTTTTAATTAAAAAGAAAACAAACAGGAAACTTATCTACACACTGATTGTAGTTCTCTGTGCGGGGCGACGTCAAGTCAAAATCTACTTAGTTTCTATAAATGTACACAGCTAAACAGATAAATGGAGTAGGTTTAAGCAAACAAATGTAATTAACATCACAACGTTTGCCATAAATTATCACGTGTCGTTAGCTTTAGTCAATCGTTATCTTATTCGTTTAAAAATAAAAATGGAAGTGTGCTATTAAAAACAAATAATGGTTGCAGGAACACAGAAATATAGTGTAACGTAAACACGGATCCGATGAGATTAATGTGACGTCATGGGATGCTGGACGCTTACTGTTAGGTACCTCCTGGTATGAAATGCCTTGCTATTATTAAAAAAAAACTACTAATGACACATCAAAAATTAAAAATGTCTGTGATTAAGCACAATTTCTGGACAAAATAGTATTTTTATCTCTTAAGAAAATTGGGAATAATGTAGTTTTTCTAAACGCGAATGTTCGAATTATTTAATTCGTACACTGTTTTACTTTTGGAATTCTGTATTATATGACAGTATGTCACTTTATACGCTCTAATTAAAAAATACATAAAGATTGTACTTTATATTGAATTTCTAGTGCCACTATCGCTAAGCTATATTGTCCATATTGTACACGGATTCAAATAATGCAATTGTATATTTCAATCGATAGCGATAACATATTGTATTAACATGATTAGAATCTCTGTTTATAACGGACAATTTTTATCATTGTCATTTTTACTAATATTATTACGCTGTTTTACCTTGTCTGGCTGACCGTCCTTGCATGTTGTGTACCGATGTAAAACCATTTCTGTGATGTCTTAAGAATATTTTATATGGTGGTGTTTAATTTTAAATCTGTTAATAAAGGTAAGTTTAATTTAAACATTTTTTATTATTATGTCTATAAACAAAGAAAATATTATTTATCTTCAATTATCCTACATTGTCTGTGGGTACGTTTGACTCTCCGTTTGACGTGCCCATAAAAAGCATCATTGTCAGACCCAACGTGGCTTTAACCTAAGAATTATTTTGTTTCACATATATTTAGAATTGTAACACGATTTCGGCAATCTAAGTTGGCGACAACTCCAAAGAAGACAATGTTAAATAGTAATAGCAATTCTATACTTTTGGGTATATGCAAGAGAATGCGAATGGAGCTCGAATGACAACAGAGTGGTGAGTGAAGTAATTTTCTTCATCCTTCGTTGGTATCGTTTTCTTATCGAATTTTAGCAGAAAATAAAATGTAATGTAGGTAATGTAATTAGCAGAGGTGTAAAATTTCATCGCACTTATACCAGCTTCAAACTCCAAAGTTAATTTGTGTTACGAGCTTGCTTTTTAAGACTCAACGAATTTAAGTAAACTTCGACAAGTATGTATCAACTATTGTGTTGGCTTATTTCGTTATTCCCTCTTCCTTATCGTGGAATTATGCCTATCAGCTTAGATTTTTATTAATTTTGACGTGGAAAACCAATAACTGATTAGAATCACGATACAAAATATGAAATTTAAACCAAAAATAATAAAAGTTTTTCAGCAATGATGTCGATGATCATTTATACACTCCTCCCTATTCAGATACAGCACATATTCAACTGTATTGTGTAGCTTGTACGTACGCATATGTTGTGTGTGGTCTTGTTAATCTTTCGAATCGACCACTCTTCCGAAAAAGAGCGCCCTTAATTGCAGTCCAACAACGGGTCGATCCACTCTGTATCATCCAGAAAAAATTATACTAATAATAATAATAATAATAAATAGATGTATTTCCAACGGGAACTAAATTCCCAATTACAGGAAACATAAATAAATTAATAATGAAATTAGTGGCGCCAAGACTTAAATCAAATAGGTAAAACAAAATAAGTGATTATCTGCTAAACCAAACTATGACAAGAGTGAACCAGTATAATAATAAAATGAAATCAAATAAAATGCACCTCCTAAATCCACATATTATAATATATTAATCAAAAATTTCCCCGAGTACAAAATTACTTCAGTCGGAAATTGCAGCACGAAACTGACCACTTGTGAGCGAAAATATAACAATATTTACGTCCAATTTACTGAACGCATTTGACATTACTAGAATAGGCGATTTGTAATGCACGTTAGTCCTAGAAAACGGGTATGAAAATGAAAATTGAGATCTGGTCCTTAAATCAGGCAGTCGGAATTGTAATTGTGCTAAAAGTGTAGAGGCGTCAACATGATAATTGATTAAATTAAATACTGTACAAAAGGTTCCATGATTCCATGGATTTCAACCGAATGTTTCTGAATATTACACGTGATCAAAATAAAAATGTAAAAAAAATCTTTTGCACGTTTCTATTGTTTTTAAATCCTTGTACATATACTGTTTCTACCATTTTTAAATTAATCATTTCTAGAACTGCCAACTTAAAGGCATATTGAATTGAAATTAGCGGATTCAAATGTTCACCTTAGGCAACAAATAAGTCTTTTTTAAATCCCTTTATGTTGATAAATAAGTAAGAGCGTTGGGAAAATCCATCTGGCACCAGTTTAAAGGTGTATGTAAATTAATTTCCACCTTTATGATTTTGCGCACTATTATGAGTTAATTAACTGAATCTATATGGTAGTTCAAGTGGTTTAAACCGTTTCAGTCTATGTGTGTCCTCACTATTGTCAAGCAGGTTAACTGCATAAACGTTGGTGTGGTACGATAGTTTGTTTAAGTATTTGACACTGCCTTCACTTATTTCTTCTCTCACTGTTTTCACTTTTAGGTCCTTTATGATGTCTGCGTTTCTTACGTAGTATGGCGCATCACACATAACGCGGAGTGTTTTATTTTGGAACCTTTCTATGATTTGAAGAGTTGAGTTTGCTGCAGTGCCCCAAAGCTGAAGGCCGTATGTCCAGATTGGTTTGAACGCGACCTTGTATATTAACACCTTGTTTGATAGGGATAGCTTGGATCTGCGTCCGAGTAGCCAATAGTGTTTCCGTAGTTTCAGTCCCAATTGTATCCTCTTTTTCCAGACATGAGTTCTCCATGTCAGTCCTTTGTCTAAATGCATCCCTAAGTATTTTATTTCGTTGACTTGAGCTATTGGAGTGTTGTTTAAAAAGACGGGTGGTGGGCTGCCTTTACATTTGGTGAAAGTAATATTAGCTGATTTATCCTCGTTGATCTTAACTCTCCATTTTCTGGCCCATTTTTCCACTTCATATAAGTTCAGTTGTAGTAGTGTAGCAGCTACCGTGGGATCCTTGTGTTTGACTAGAACCACCTTGTCGTCGGCAAACGTGGCCGTAATTGAATGACTGCTTGTAGGAAAATCTGCCGTGAAGAGTAGGTACAGAATTGGACTGAGTATGCTCCCTTGTGGAACTCCGGATTTAATTGGATTCAGCTCTGACAGTTCTTGACCATATTTTACCTGGAAATACCTTTCTTCCAAGAATGACCTAAGGATAGTATAGTAGCAGTGTGGAATTGTTTTTTTAAGCTTATATAAAAGCCCTTTGTGCCACACTCGGTCGAAGGCTTGGCTGTCGTCCAGGAAAACCGCGGAACAGTATTTCTTTTCTTCGAAGGTTGTATTGATTTCATCCACGATCCTATGCACCTGTTGAACTGTTGAATGACCTTTTCTAAACCCGAATTGGTGGTCTGGTATCAAGTTCATATCCTCTATGATTGGTTCTAATCTCTTCATGAGTAGTTTTTCGAAAAGTTTGCCCATGATAGGTAAGAGGCTGATAGGTCTATATGAGGAGACCTCGTTTTGTGGTTTATCGGGTTTAGGAATGAGGATCATTTGTGCGACCTTCCATTGGGACGGGAAGTAGCCTAGTCTTAACACTGCGTTGCATATTAACGTTAGCATAACAACGCCTTTACGAGGAAGTTCTTTGAACAATTGGCCGGAGATGAGGTCATAGCCTGGAGATTTTTTTGGATTTAGGTTATATTTGATCATCTCCTTTATTTCACTAACTGTAAAGAGGTTTGGTAGTGGCGTCATCTGGTACGGTGCTTCCAGTGCCTCGTTTATTTCTTGTTCCTCGTTTAAGGGTATTTGAGATGGTAGTGGTTGGAACACTGATGTGAGGTGGTTGGCGAAGGTAACAAAAGAGTGTCATTCAAAGGAATGCCGCTCCCACATTTTTAAACATGACATTTTACAAATTGTAACATATATTTTGCTTATTGTATCTTTTACAGATTGCAAACAGTTATTTTAATTAAAAAAAAAAAAAAAAAAAAAAAAAACCTTTATGATTTACGATACGATTATAGTGATAACAGAAAATAAACAGGTCTTTGTTCTACGGTGTAGGTGTTCTACTAAAAGGGAGAAACACTCATCTTCATGCTTCCAAAATATAAAATATGCAAAATATATAAGCAACATTTTATGCAAGAAGCTTTTACAGAATGTCCCATTTTGGGGTGTTGGATTAAATAGCAGCCTTCGTTACTATTAGAGCTAAAAGGGAATAATTGAAAAGCAAATAAACAGTGGCGTCGAATAGAAATTTTTCATTTTAATTTTTTTCTCTATACCCGTAAAACATATAATTGTCCCCATTATGTGCAAAATATTCCTTTATAACTAATAATAACAGACATTTTCATTCAATTCTATCGACAATTGCACAATCCCGAGTTAGATATTAAGTAGTTACGTAGATTGCATGGATATTCACTTGTACGTTGAACATTTATGCATTTAAAGGCAATTAAGTAACTGACAAATTTCGATTGCCGAAGGATTTCCACAACACAAACAGATTTCTTTGCCGCAGGATTTATCGGTCAATTGTATATATGTACTAAAATTTAGGGCATAAGTTAGTTTAAAAGTAAGAATTTAGGAGAAAATTATTTTTAATAAGCAATTTAGGATAAATACATGCAAATTGAATCACACATAACATTCAATTCAAAATTCGTAGCTTCCAGATGAATTTGAGGTTGTCTTTGGCAATACCAAGCTACAAAGTGCTTGGAATCTCATTTTGTCACACAAAGAGCCAGCAAGACAAATAGGGCCTCTTATGTTAGTTCCAGAGAGCACAAATAACACTTTGGATCAAGTTTTGTGCGAGACAGTGTACGACTCGGTGCGTGTGTAGGTGTTTTATACAAAACTTAACGTACAATATTATTACGAGTGAAAAAGTACATAAAATCGGGTCACATCTCCACAAAAGACACCCTCAAAGGAGTGGGAACAAGTTTGGGGCCAACACTGCTCGTGGGGGCTGAAATCAGTGCTAGTCTGAGCTACACAACTCAACATTTTGGGCCAAGATTTTGTAGAAGTCGAAGCCGATAGCCAAGTAGCAGGCGTTATGTCTTTAATTTGGTGCCTACAAACACAAAATTTAGTATGGCACCTCTGAGAGCTACTAGTTCACATACCAGGAGCCGCGACAGGCTAGATCGGGCAGTGGAAATGCGCCCCACGGCGCTGCAGTTCAGAGACACGTTGGAAGGAGGTGTGCATGAACATCTTTGAGGCCTGGTTGCACTAGCAGAGTGGTTGGGTTCCGTGATATCAAGCAGGGAATGCACGACGTTGTAGCACATATGATGTTGGCCCAGATCTTCATAGAAAATAATTGCCCTGGAAGATAACGTTTACCCAGGTGCAGCAAAGATGTAGGAACACTTTTCCGGAAGTACCTTTGAGTTCAATGTGGGGCACAGCCCTAACCGTGCTAAAAATGCTTCGATATGAGACGCTACGGACGGTTGTGAAACTTGGTACCTTTGTAGATCGAAATGCGCTGAAAACGGTAATGAATTTAGTTTTACAATTAAAATTAAGAATTTTATGTAATTAACTAATGCATCTTTTTTAATTTGCGATTTTCTTCTATTTATAAAAAAGTTACGTATCGGTGAATAATTGTTAAAATACTTACGTCAAATTGGACCGTTCCATGGCTTTAGAATCGATTCTTTGTACGAGGGTGTAAATAGAACCCGCTCCAAAAATTCCAGGGCTTCTCGAATTTAATCCAACGAGAAACCTCTGTACGAGGTCGGTTGAAATGTTAGGTTAAGTTGCTTTGTTTGTGACGTCATTGTGTCACTTACGTGAGAATAAACCATTATTGATTGTTTGCGCTGTTTGATATACAAATGTAATGGCTAGTGCGGTCTGATCTGGAGCAATTTACACAGTATTTCACAAGGAATTGATCTCGAGACGGTTTTCAACGGTAGACATTTTGCAGCAGCATATGCAGTGGGTCATCACCAGTGGCGCAGAGTGAAAAAAAATAGCGTATTTACCATGCGTTATGTGCTCATTTTAGTTCTCGAAATATTTCATTTTAATTGTTGAGCTCTACAAATAAGATTAAAAACTGACAACAATGGAAAGTAGAAGGCTCATAAATTAAATCAAAGCTTACTCGTTTTCGACATTCATTTAATTAAATATTGTTCTTCCAAGAACTCGAAATGAAATTGATGTTATGTGCAATATTTTGTCATGAACCCTGAGTTGTTCACGCATAAAATACGATCCTCATTAAAGCTGCTTGCTTATGATAACTTCGCTGTGTGTACCTATTAGTAAAACCTGTATGCATGCGTAAGGCAGGTATCGAAAATAAATTCTGAAGAAGGTGAGGGATATCTTTTAATAGCAAGTCTAATAATTATCATTTTTAATTGTGTGCACATAGCAAGCTATATACAGGGTCTCCCAATTTTAAAGTTGGTTAAAATGTGCCCCAACGAGACCGACATCACCTAGCAATAACATACAGACATCTTTTCTATTATTCGCCGTTCCCACGTGCCTCTGTAAGATTCCCAACTTTCATTGTTTTCTTTATTCTTTCTCAGGCTTCATTGGTTTTTAGTTTTCCTCTTTTCAGCTCGAGGCCAACTCAATGCTGATTGCGGTATTCTGTTTTCTGTCATTCTTAATGGTCATACCAGATTAGTTGCCTAGTTTGTTTATGGTTAACAATTATTTCCTAGACGTTCATCGTTCTCCTTATTTCTTCATTCGTCACCCCATCTTTCCCTAACACTCGTTATTCTGCTATCTATTTCTGTTAGGCTTCGAATCCCCGCGACATATACGTTATAATGGTTTTTATGGTGTTATTGTGTGCAGGATGTCTCTTAAATCGGCAGGGGGTTATTTGGAAGTACGTCGTAACATAAAATGAAATTGAAAACTCCTGTGCGATTTTTGTCTCAGATTGGTAGTTTCCGAAATACGACGTTTTGAAGTTTCCAACCTACATTTTGAATTTTGTTTTTAACGAACATCGAAGGGAAGCATGCAGAAATGAAAACATTACTAATTGAGTATCGCAGAGAAGAAGTGAATGGAACTTGCGGAGGTACTATACCTGAGGGCTACTCTGTTCAATTGCTCATATTATGTTGAAAGAATTTAAAAAATATAGCGATTGATATGGTTTAATTATTAAAATGTTGATAATGGAGAAAATAAAATTTGTTTAATAAAATGATACATCATATGGTAATATAAAAGTTAAATGGGTTTAGGTGGAAGGATTGACTATAACTTGGGAGCAAGTTTTCATTTGAAAAACGTGTAACTGGAAATCATGGTAAATAATTGCTTTTAAATCAGTATGAAATAGTGTCACATTTAGTACAGATGCTTATGCTAACGTAATATAATTAAGCTGAAGTTTTATGTGAAATTACCTTAAAAGTAATGCTAAATAATGTATACATGCTAAAATTAATATTGAATTACAATTGATTCAAAAGGGTGCAATTTAAGGAATATTTGCACATGAATCACATAAAGAATGTGTAATTGCAAATAAGAAATAAGGCAGAAGGTACCTGAAAGTAAAATTAACAGCGCGAACTAAGAAAGAATAATTAAAATGTGTTTAAAGTGAACAAATGTCAAAATTGTTGACATTTACAAATTTAAAATGGAATCTAGTAGGTATTAAGTGAATGTAAAACAAATGAAATGCCAGTTACCGGATTATAGGAGTTTATTTTTTTTTCATAAATATCTCCACCAAGTAAAATTTTAATGTTGGGGTTGGTTTATAATTATGTTTAACAGAATAAAACCCAGTAATCAAGTTAAATGGTGGTTAATTGAAATAAGGGTTGTGAAGAGAATGTCAGAAGATATAAATTAAAATACATGAACTATAAGTAATAAATAGGTTCGTAGTTGAGTGCAAGCGGGGGCTATTGGTGGAGCTCGTCTGCGAATGTATGGACTGAGTACGACGTTCGCTGGTTTCTAGATCGGTGGAAAGCACTTTATGGAGAGGGAACGAGCCGTGACGCTGAAGGTGGTGCTGTTGCAGCCATCCAGGGTCGGAAAGTAATCCTGAGCTTGGACTTCGTTGCGGTTCTTGGTTTCCAGACTACCTAGCCCAGCGGTGAAGTTGGAAGTAACCCCTGGGAATAAGGACATCTGAGGCGGTGGAGTTGCAGTTCGTGGATTGCTTCCTCTACAGGCATAGCTTTCGACGGAAGACGCTGAGCTTGTGTGGCGACGTTGATGTGGTAAACGGATGTATAGGTACCTGAGATTAGCATTATTTTATTACATGCAAATTAATAAATACAAAGAGGTAAGACTACGTGATTATTGTTATTGTTCGTTTTATTCAGCATTAAGTGCAATGGAGGCGATTTCATAGCAAAAATTCAGCTTCACTTAAAATAATGCAAGAATATCATTTAACCAAGTTTGCATTGGATTTAAATATTAGATACAAATGCATTGAATATTTGGCTATTCAATGCATTTGTACCTAATATTTAAACGAGCAATTTTTAAGTCGCTAAAAATATAATGAATATTAAAAATCAATAATACACCCATTCATTGCAATAGATAGAATGAACGAGAGTAGAGTGGTACAAATCACACGAGACGGCCAACTTAAGGGAAGGAGTAGAATGAACGAGAGTAGAGTGGTACAAATCACACGAGACGGCCAACTTAAGGGAAGGAGTATTGGGCGACAACAAAATTGATGGCGCGATGCAGTCTAATATTATAGCAAAGAGCAGGCTGTTAGCCTATTTTAGAAGTTTAATGATGATGATGAAGAAGAAGAACAAACTTTGAATCAATTTATGTGATTTTCGGTATGACACTCTAAACTGGTGTGTGTGAGATACAGGCAACTAGATTACACTGGTGTTGTGAAACGCCTGGTGCAATTACTCAGATTTTATTTTGTTCTTGCTAAATCATGAGTTCTCAAAAATTACAAAAACAGAAAAAAAATCCCTTGCTGTAAATTTTTTTATGGGCGTTGCGATTAAATAGTTACTGTCTGAGCTGTGTTGTGACACTCGTCTTTTTAATAATAACCAATATTATTTCAAAGGATAACTTATACCAGTTTATAGTGTCAACATTTAATACGTGACTGAAAAACACGCTGTATTTCGGAAACTAGGGATATGAGACAAAAACCGTACAAAATGTTGCGAGGGTCGGAGAGCCATAAACTCTTCGCCAACGCAAAACTGTCAGAGACACAAAGGCAGTTAGTACATTCAATGACCAGGGATTCTAACCCAGCCGAATAGACAGAAGTAAATATAAATATGATTGGGGGCAAGAAATGGGACATTCTTTCCGTGGTTGGACAACAAGCTCTGTCGTGACACCCGAGATATCACTGTAAGCGCGATAGTTTTTAGTCACACACTATATTTATTTGTGGATTGATTTGTATATGTGGATATTATATTAAAGTATTGTTGTTATCCATAACGTAAAACACTTTTTCGACATATATATTTTTTAAATGTTGGGGTTATGCCTACCTCTAGCGTAGACCTTGTTTCATCTACATCAGTGTGAGATCTTTTTTCCTATGTGTATCTTTGATATTGAATTTTTATAAAGTTGTAATAATTCTACAAATGTTTGTATAATATATTTTTCGTGTAGAACTTCTTCAATTTAACAATACGGCAACAAAACGTTTGTACATATTTTAACAGCTGGAAGTTTATACGGCATTCTTTAATTTTAAATTCTTTTCCACACAGCGTTGGACATAATCTCAACGTTCATGGAGTGTAACAGCCAATTTACATTGCTCGAAACAATGCCAGCATACCTTTAAGGAGCAGTAATAACCATCTAAATTTTATAAAATTCGTTCCATTGTTTCAGTCACGTTCGTTCGCTGGAGCACTCGCCATTTCTCGAGGCAACTGTTATACCGTGCCTTTTTAAACAATATTGACTCATTTAAAGCAAATATTAGCGGAGCACCGCGAGATGTGGACTTAGGTCGTCCAAACACACGGGAGCATCGTTCAATGCCACAATTGCGACCGGGCGCAGTCACCTGTTGCAGTTTTCGCAAAAACGCAACGAAAATAAAAGTCGGTTTTCACTTGGCTGCCGGCTGAAATTGCGGGAAGCTAATCCGACTTTATCACGAAAAAAGATCGTGTATCCGCCATTAGAGCAGCTTTCTCCGCACGGCGTTATCAGCAACTGGGTACGAGCGATTCCATCTCATCTCGCAACCCGGAAGTGTCATGTTGTGCCCATGTCACCGCTGGTACGCCACGTCAGGTTACCAGCGTTTACCGCATTAATTGCGCGGCTTGAATGGCAATTCGGCTACGTGAAGGCAATTTTAATGGCGCAGGGTCGGCTCCGCGGAGGAGCCGCCGCTCCAAGGCTATTTTCGGAGTCGAGATAGCAGACACTCCTTGCTCCGGCAGACGGAAACGCTCCAGCATATCGGAGGATAGGCTTGTTTGTTTATTGCTGCACGCCACTTCTTTTATGTTGGGGTAGTCCAATTAGGACTATTTTAGGCACGGCGAGCCGGCAAGGGCGTGAAGGCCAGCACTCAGCGGAATTACTGTAATTTTTGGTAATGCTGTAATTAATTCAGGCACATGCTGGTTGGTTGCGAAATGTGACTGAAAACGCGGTGTAGACATGGTCGCATGTGCCATTAATCCAAGGCAATGGATGGAGATTGGAGATGTTGACAACCATCGACGTTCCAATTTACATAGAGACGGAAATGTTTTTCTAGGAAGTGAAAACCAACGAAATGATTTTTAAATGAGTACTTCTTTTTAATCTTTCCATAACATGCAAAATTAAATACGTTGGTAAAATGTCCAGGATCTAAAAACCTCTAGAAGCGTTCTGAAATCAACGTGTCCAAATATAACTTCTCCTTCAAATCATCATCAACCGTGTTGTTAATATCAAACTCTGGAGAAGAATTTAGGCATGAAGACCAGGCGATTGCTACTCTGCTGAGTATCGAACTCGAATTTTTGTGTTTAACAACGCCAAGCAAAAAGCAACAAATCTGAGAGAATATTTTTTAAGGTGCTAATAGGGTTTCAAATGTGCCACTTCTCTCTGACGTGTGTGTGTTCTGGCATAAGATATCATCTAATAATATTATGCAATAGTGACCACATCCACGTACGGTTTAGTATTTTGACAAATGTCATTGCTTAATTTTCAGTCGTTGCTAATAATTCTCAAGTTTTCAAAATCTACAATGTGTGTGTGTATCGTATGATGGCTTGTGATAGGAAGCCTGGTGTCAGAGTTTTTAGGTTGCACGAGCCCCTCTGATGTAACCTAACGACTGTCACCGAGATGGCAACCGGGACCGACGGCTTAACGTGCTCTCCGAGGGACGGCTGGCTGCGACTTTACTACCCCTGAAGGTCGGACATCCGTCCGAGCGCCGACCTCTGCGAACGTTGCTCAACGCTCGAGACTGTTTGACCAGTTCTTGGAGCTTGCGACTATGCGACCAGCTCTACAATGATTATTAGGGTATCATTGCTGATCTAAAAATTGGTTTGTACATAGTACCTATTAAATTTTGAAACCATACTATGTGAGGTACATACATTAAATGAATCTAACGCAGTGATTGCGACGTTTGCACCTCGACCCTAGGGAGGGTTGCAAGGGCACGAGGTCAGCGCACAACTTTATATTGTGCATTATACACATGTTTTGTGTGAGTTTAATTAAATAATAAAATTACATTAAAAATTAATATATAAAAAAATATAATAAAATGATATTTCCTCTATAGCAAATGTTAAAGGGTGCTCTAATCGACTCAAAAGGTCAACTGTTACTTTAACATCAAGGGTAGTTAAAGTAATTTAATTTTCTAACTTTTATTTAAATTCAATATTACAGCTTCATATTATCCTAGCAACCCAATCTAGCTACTGCGATTTTAAAATGTGATTGACTTTTCTTATTTTCTTTTGAAATTGTTAAAGTTCTTTAGAAAAAAATGTATTATACACGACGATCAAGTTATTACTATCCACTCTTGAATCATTAACGTCTCGGCGGTAAGCGATTCACTCGTGGATAAACTTTTACTTTATCGTCTTTTATAATAAATTACTATTAATATGTATTTACCGATGGGACCACAATTATACAGTGAATTTATTTTAATGGTTAACATAGCAGTTTCGTTTCTATGCCAGCATTTAATCATACAGGTAACTTCCATATAGTTACCAATTAAATCAATAGATTAGAGCGTTTATTTTACGAGTTAACATACGAATTTGAATTAGGTACTGGCTAATAAGAAACTGTAATTTTTTTATCAGAATGTAAGTATGCAACTAAAAAGTAGAATCGTAGGAACAACTTGTGTGTTTTATCTTTTCTTCAGTGATATACATTAGGATAACTTTGAATTGTCTTTTTGACAAGTATAAGTCCTATGTTAACTCGTAAAATACACGCTCTAATCTATTGGTCTCATTTGTAACTATGGAAATGACCTGTATGATGAAATGGTGGCATAGAAACGAAACGCTTATGTTAACTATTAAAATAAATTCCCTGTATATAACAGCAATAAGATAACATGAACAAGAAAATAACACGTATTGTTTGAGTAAGAAAGAGATAAACATAGTAGCAAATATTCTAGTAGGCCTGACGCACATTTAATTATGACAGATGTCAACCACACATGCCTACTAAATTTTTTTTTCGTATGGTCATCTCTTTCTTACTCAAGCATTCTATTTTATTGTTCATGTTATCTCATTGCTGTTATACAGTGTGTCTAAAAAAGAACTACATCTAGTTACCTGTGAAATTTGTTTACATGTAAATTTTTATGTGCCACTAGATTGTTATTGGTATTGCATTATCCAGAGCTGTCATTAATTAATTGTCAAAAAAAGTAAATATTCACTTCAAATAGTTTTAATTATAAAATATTTGTTAGTACAATAGAAAATGTACACAGTGCAAGAAAACATTTTTATTATTGAGGCATATTTTCGATCAGGACCGTTAATAAATGGGGAATGGCAATATTCCTACGCGACTTGTAAGCAGCAGTTTCGACTGCAGTTTCCTAACAGAATTGTCGGAGAAACTGTTTTGCTGCACCACATTCGTTGCGTTGTTGAAAAATTTCGGGCGACAGGAAGTGTAGAAAAAGGCAAGTCTACCGGAAGGCCAGCCACTGAACCAAACATTATTGAAAATGTCGAAGCTCTTGTCGTAGAAAACCCAAAAATGTCAGTGCGTCGTATTTCATCTCAGACAGATGTCCCTAGGAGTACTGTTCACAACATTTTGAAGAAGCGACTGCACATGCATCCATATAAAGTGTCTGTTGTACATGAAATTCGACAAAGGGACCATGCTAGTCGAATACATTACTGCAACTTTTTCCAAGAAAATTTAAACAACAACGATGTTCTTGATTTAAGTTTTTTTAGTGACGAGGCGTGGTTCCATTTAAGTGGATTTGTAAATAAACAGAACTACAGAATGTGGTCAGTCGATAATCCACATAACTATGTTGAAGCTCCTTTACATCCTGTTAAAGTTGGAATATGGTTAGCTGTGTCACGTCGTAGGATCATAGGACCAATATTTTTTCATAACATCATAAATGGTCAACGTTATCGAGAACAGCTATCAGTGCCCTTTTTTGGATCAACTGCACCCCGATGAATTTAATGGTGGTTACTTTACTACCTTTATTAGTTTATTAAGTTATATTCCTTCCATTACTTTTAAGTTCTGTATTTGAGAAATATTTTTTATTCTCTGGAAAACAATGAGGATTAATCATTTTTAATAAGGGTTGTCTTACTTCTTACGATATTCATGCTGTTGAATAATGCGTTAAAATGCGCACATATCTTAATTCAAAAGTAAACGAAAACTACAAGTAAATTTTGTCAACAATGACTGTTGTTGAGGTTATGTTATTCTTCCGTCTACTAGGTCTACTAGTAGCTAACAGTAGCGCGCGAGAGCGGCACATTTTACGTTTGTATGGGAAATTCAAAGCACACTAGATGTAGTTCTTTTTTAGACACACTGTATATAATTATGGCCCAATCCGTATATTTCAGTAGATACTTAAAAAATGATCGAAAGCAAGTAACGCGCACCTTAGTTGCTACAAATAAGCTTGTTTTGTCAAAAGTTATTAACTGTCAATTTGACAAACTATTTTAAGAACGAACAGAAAGTTACTTTCCTCGAATCGAATCTACGCACAGAAAGGGTTTACAGCATCAACGGGCGTTACATATATGAAATGTAACATTTATTAAACGTCCAAGTGTTATTAAAAAGCCACTTTCTATTAGTGACTAGGAAAATGTATAATTTTTGCTTTTTATTTTCTTGTTAGCTACTTTAGCTACGTTAAACAGGGTTTTAATGAATGGACGACGAACACAGTTGTTAACATTTTCAAAAATGAAAACAAAGATTTCTTATATTTTAACGAAATGAAAATATTGAACTTTAACTGCTCTGTTCTGCTATAAAACTCTGGTTGTGCGTGAAGGAAAACACGTTATAGGAAAGGCCGAATATACTAAGGCTTGTGAACTTATATTCTATACAAAAGTGAAGCAAGTCTTTATAGTAACGGAATGGGGTTAAATGAAATCGTATATTTTATTTCAAATTAAATACAGTGTATTATGTCTTAAATCTTATTATTATAAAAATCTTCAATTTTTTTCTCAGTTTTACCATTAGGTAGTTCTTGTATTTTCTTTGTCTCCATTTTTTTTTCTTTTTTTTTCACTTACCTTTTAGATTTTCAACACCATCTATTGTTTTTCTTGTTTTCTTCAATTTCGCTTTCATAATGGCCCAATAACGCTCAATTGGCCATAGTTTAGGTACATTAGGAGAAATGTGAAGAGTATTGCACAATAAGCCTCATGAGCCATCTCTTAAAAGTATTCCTTAAAATCATCCACAAGAGAATATACAGCGTGAGAGCCAAATATCCCCAAACCAATTCGGGTTCATAAAGGCAGTAGGCACTAAAGAAGCACTGTTTGCAGTGCAATACTTGTTTCAAAGATGCCGAGACACGAATTGCGATGTATACGCATGCCTGATTGATTATCAGGAGGCATTTGACCGAGTAAAACACGAAATGTTGGTCAAACTACTGAAAGAGACAGGTATCGACGACAAAGACCTAAGAATAATTGGAAGCCTCTATTGGAACCAGATCGCTAACGTTAGAGTAGAAGGAGAACACACAGAATACGTACAAATAAAGCGAGGAGTCCGACAGGGCTGCATACTGCACCTATTATATTCAGTCTCTACTCAGAACGCATCTTCAATGAAGCCCTAGACGACATGGACAAAGGAATTCTGATAAACGGACTCCGGCTAAACAACATCAGATACGCCCATGATACTATTGTCTTTGCTGGCAATCTTGAAGCCCTGATGAACAAAATCACCTATCACAGCAGTCAATACGGCCTTGACGTCAACGTAAATAAAATCAAACTCATGATAATCAGCAAAGAGAAAATCATAGGGAGCCGCCTACCCATAAACCAAGCTGCTATCGAAAGAGTTCATCACTACAACTACCTGGGAACCATCATTAATGAGGACTGGAATAACGCACAGGAAATAAAAGCACGAATAGGAAAAACCAGATCAACCTCCAAGCGCATGAGCGCCTTCTTCAAAAGTCATAACCTCACCCTTGACATTAAGTAAGACTCCTGCAATGTTACGTCTTTTCCACTCTCCTTTATGGTGTAGAATCCTGGACACTCAATGAAACCACAACTAAAAAACTCAACGCTTTCGAGATGTGGCTGTACAGGAGAATCCTGAAAATTCCTTGGACGGCAAGAGTGACAAATGTGGAAGTTCTGAGAAGAATGAAAAAAGACCTAGAACTTATGAACACAATTAAAGCCCGCATACTAGGATACCTAAGTCACATCATGCGAAACGAAGGAAGATACGCTCTGCTGCAGGCAATCCTACAAGGAAAAATCTTTAGAAGAAGAGGACCAGGAAGACGAAGGATATCATGGCTCAAAAATCTCAGAACTTGGTTCAACAAAACATCCCCAGAACTCTTCCGGATTGCTGCAGACAGAGTCAGGATTGCTATGATGATCGCCAACATTCGCAACGGATTGGCACCCTAAGAAGAAGGAGGATTAAATTTCTTATTCAAACAAATTGACGCTATTCTTCATGTACTATTGATTATTCTTCTTACTATAGTGCGCGGTGGTCAAATCTGGCTAAAAGAAAAGTTAATTGAATTCTGGAGTTTTTATTTTTTTTTTTAAATTTCATTTAAAAAAGTAGGCTTTTTTAATGAATTTCGGTGTGTGATGTGCCCCTTTTTTTCACTCAGTGAAAAAAAGTGACACTTTGCTTTTAATTTAGGAATGAACGATTTTAAACAGACGTTTCCTTAGTTACCAGAACTGACCAACGTACTTGACTAAAATGAAGGCAAATACAATTCTATACAAAATAGGCTTGGATTTGAATATTTAACGAAATTTTTCAAAAATCTTATAGACAACTCGTGTTAGCGTGTTTAGTTTTCACGCGTGTGGAATATTAAACTCGGCTGCGCCTCGTTTAATAACCCTCCACACTTGTGAAAAAAAGTTGCACTTCTAACACTTGTGGTCTAAATAACTATTTTTAAATCGGCAGTGCAGAACGTCGAAAGTGTCATTAAAATACGAGAAATCGGCAGTGAAGTAATCAATTGTTTTACGACTTTTTGTAGGTGGCGGGGCGATACGTAAACGTCAACCGGCGTCAACATAACCTACAAAAGTTGGTTAAAATGTTGTAATTTCGCTATTTCTCGATCTAAAGAAAAACATACTGTACTACTCGGCAGTAGTGCTTTTTTATGCCTAATGGAACTTATTTGGCTTGGCCTTGGCCTCGGCAACTAAATCCACATTCGTGATAAAAAGCTAAACTTCAGTGCCTTGGTATATAAGTTAAATTAAAAGACGTTTTCGTAAGCATTCGTTGCGATAATTTTCAAAAAATATCGTCGAGAGTGATAAACAAAATTTTCTCGAAGTATGCCTTGGAATTTGAACGTATGTCCTCACTTGTATCATTATAAATACATATAACCTTAAATTACATTCTTGACAGAAGCTTTGAACCATTGAAGTTTGTTTGTCGTTTAATATTTTCTGAATGAAGCTGCGACGTGACGTTAATGCTTTACAAAAATCATAGGTCACTTGAGGAGAAATTGTTGTGATCATTCCTGACTTGTACTTGTTGTAAAAGATGGATTGTCCTTGCCGCATTCACAAATAACCTGTCATACAAGAGCTTTTTTACTATATTCCTATCGTGGATTCGCTTAGTCAAATTGTAGATATTATCCAAGATCAAACACGAATCATTATTGAAAAGTGTTCTCATAACATCTCGCAGGTAATTTTGCTTTCTGCGTATGCTGATCTGTTCGTTTGGGCACGTTTTGTTTTTCGGATTTGAAGATTTATTTATTTTCTACTGATATATTATTTGGTGTTTATATCTGTGGTACGAGGTATACAAAGCAGTCCATAACGCCCTAGGACGTCGAGAACGGGCGGGCGTATTGAGAACGCCTGCTCATTATGCCCTCTCATAATGGGGGACGTTATTTACGTATTAAAAGCAGAAATAAAACGCTGTATGCATTACGGGCATTACTTGATATTTATAGCCCTCGGGCGACTTACAAACCCTCAGGCCAGGGTATAAACATCTTCATAATATTCTCGGTACATAAATATTAATATTTTTAATTTTTTTTTGCACTCCTAGAGATGAAATACCTACAACACCAGCAATATCTCTTAAGTTAAAGCGCACCGATTTTTCTGAATCTACGCAGCACTTTTTTGGTTATTAGTAGCTTCAGCGTACTTATGCGAACGTTTTGTCCGTCCGTCTGTCTGTCTGTCTGTCTGTCTGTGTCCGTGTGTCTGTCTGGATCGCCTGTAACTTTCGAACGACTACAGATATCGAAATTTTGAAAGGGGGCAAAGTTGTTGCTAAGGTCCCGAGCACCTTCATGCGCTATTTGGTTTTGGCGAAAGGTCAACCGTTGGAGACCTATGTCAAAGGTCACTTTATTTTTCAATGGCAACATAGGTCATATGGGGTATCAATCGAAAGCTATGGTCAAGGGCTACATATACTTAATGTTTTCGCAGTGCTGAAGCTACTCTTTAGACCTGTACTTGAGCAGTTTATTTTGTTTCCATTGTCCTTTAGTCGGCCACTTCTACCTTCCTCTCTAACAAAACTCGCTTGAAACTTGTTTATCGGTCTTCGAACAGTACGATCACTAACACGTACTATTGATGCAATTATTTTCACCGGTTTATTATAGATTTTCAGCGTAAATCGTACGACACTCATTAATGACCAATAGAAAAATTAGTTCACGAGCCATAACCAAGACAACAACAAAATTTCTTGGAAATTTTTTGTAGGTAGACATTACTTCTTTTTAGGGTTTGTGTCGTTACGATTTTCTTACCGAATCTGCATTCGAGCATTAATTCATATCCGGAAATTATTTTTCATGCATTCCATCAACGTCCTAATTTGCTCTCGCGTCCCGCTCGGGCAAATTAATACGACGTTGTTGGAACACACTCAAAAAATTTCCGGAAAGAATTAATGCTCTTATGAGATTATATGTGAAAATTGCTTTTGTACGCCAATTACAGCAAGCCTACTAGAATTTAATTACCTTACAGATTCGGTTGTTACGTGATTTTCATAAGTTTGAAAACAATACACGGTTGAACACAACCCTTAATATAGTGGCTGGCCAGGACCCCTACAGGTCGTCCCAGTCTTAAAGGTCTTTCCTATTAAAATTGAATTACATATCAATTTTATCGTATTAGAAAGTAGCATAAATATTGTTTTTTATTTTAGAATAAACAGAAGATTGCGCACGAAGAACATTAAAATTACTTATTTAATTTCTAGCTATGTATAAATTTGAAAGACGATGAAAGTGTGACCCCTTGGTACCAGAGAAGCTGTACACCACATGTTCATTGTTTGTCTTTGCATTGATGATGTACGCTTTAAACAACTCTTTTAAAGTAATACATAGGTACATAGTTAGAAACAAAGGTGCTCCTGATATGCCCTAATTAAAAGTTGAGAACTCAAAATCGAAAGCAATCCCGCATATGTTTGTCGGGCTTTGTGTTTGTATATGAAGCACCCTTTACGCGTTAATAATTTATATTGACCAATTTATATCAAACTATACAACATTTTTAAAATACATACTGATCTGTTGCTCGTTACCTTATGGTACAATGACTAAATGTGTCAATGGTTTTAATCGTCTGTATCTACATGCTTTTATCTTGAATTCCTATATTACAAAAACTGTTTGAATTTTACCTCACACACTGATAAACTTAAAATAATCTGCCATTTGCAAATAGTATACATATCGAACAAAACTTGAAAATTTTGTTTTCGAAATATACTTGTACAATTTCCAACCACACAGCGTGTAACTGTATTCAATTAAAAGTAAGAAAACCGCATTATACTGGAGAATTTAGTAATAGTTTTTCAGTGAAAACACTGAATAAGAGAGTGTCTCTGAGCAAAACAACACACTTCCTGCTGTCATTTATTTCCGTTCATAAATCACTGTGACTGAAGCGTATGCCCAAATGAATGAACCTAAATTATTATTATCAATGGATGACTTTACCACGAATACACCTCGCTAAGAAAAATGCAGTGGCTCGTTTTTCATCCTCTTCACATATACAGGGTGATTTTAAAATGTTTCGCCAAACTTCGGGGTATTGTTCTACACACCAAGGCAAGTAAAAAAGTCCATGTAAACATGTGTCCGAAAATCGCGCGTTTCCGAGTTACGAGCAATTTTTGAACTTGGGAAGTAGTCCAGTCAAATGGTGCTCAAAAAAGGGCGAATAGGGGAGATGTTGGGTGGAGTTCTGATATTTGGTTCCTATATGTTTTTTGGGTCGCTGTACACGAATATCAGGTTTTCCAACAAGAATTTTGACCGGAAACACGTTTTTTAAGCAAAAACCGTGTAATAAATCGTTTTTTTTAGTTTTTCTAAAATTACTCGAAAACTATCCAATTTCGTAAATATTGAACCTATATGAAATAAAAGAGAGTAAAATTTCTTACATTTTATGTACTAGCGGTTTTTTCTCCGATCAATCGTTCAGCCGCGAGAGCGCCGCGAAGTTAGGTGTTAAAAGGGAATTATGACAGTTTATTTCAAAGTAACTCGAAAACTATACATTTTTCGTAAATCAACAATGGTATATGAAATGAATCTTCATAATTGAAATGTTGGCAAACCCGATACTCGCGTACAGCGACCTAAAAAACATATAGGAACCAAATATAAAAACTCCAAAACTTTCCCTTATTTTCTACCATTTGACTGGACTATAATTTTGCGGCGCTCTCGCGGCTGAACGATTGATCGGAGAAAAAAACCTCACATACATAAAGTGTAGGAAACTGTGTTCTCTTTTATTTCGTATAGGTTCAATAGTTATAAATGATGGATATCTTTTGGGTACTTTTAGAAAAACTAAAAAAAATCGGTTTTTACAAGGTTTTTGCTTAAAAAAACTTGTTTCCGGTCTAAAATTTTATTGAAAAACCTGATATTCGTGCACAGCGACCCAAAAAACATATAGGAACCAAATATCAGAACTCCACCAAAACTCTCCCCTATTCGCCCTTTTTGAGCACCAATTGACTGGACTACTTCACAAGTTCAGAAATTGCTTGTAACTCGGAAACGCGCGATTTTCGGACACATGTTTATATGGACTTTTTTACTTGCCTTGGTGTGTAGAACAATACCCCGAAGTTTGGCGAAACATTTTAAAATCACCCTGTATATTTTTTAATTTTCTTGGTGTCGAGTGAATCCCGTTTTAATGTTTTGAGTCAAACTTTGTGGTTCTGTCCAAGCAGTATTGAGGTATCAAGCTAAGTATGTGTAATTCTATGTTTCAAATGTTGCTTGCAGTATGTTTCGTGATAATTGTATTGAATGGGACTCTTAATTTTTAACAATAACTAAACAAGAAATTAGAATTAATGTCACCTACATTCTATCGATGTTTTAATCCAGAAGTTATAATGATTTTTAATTTTAATCGTCCAAAAGGTTATATTATGTACAATACACAACAAAAAGTATTCAAACACAACACAAAATGTACATAAGAGTTTAAAAACGTAACACGATAATAGTATGTTCCATAATATGTAGAATATTAGTAGTTTATTATACAAGTAAAGAAAAGTTGTTCATAGATAATGCCAACTTTTCTTTACGTATATAATACAACGTTTTCTCTTATAGGTATATTCATACATTTTTAAAATAAAAAAAAAATAGAAAAGTTGTTCCTCTTGGAAGTGGCATCTTCAATTGCAAGGACTGCACTCTGAACGTTGATTTGTGCAAGGGAACACAGAACTGGATGTCGGCAGTAATTAAATATTTCTCGTAGCTTCTTATTTTGTGATATGTTACTTATTTTTGCAAAATAAAATACGATATTGTTAACTTAAGTTTTGTAGTACATATATTAATTTTTTCACCAATAAGATAAAAAATCACCAACTCGCCATTATTATATCGAGTAACATAAAAAATACTAAATATGATAAAAAAGTCACCAACTGACCATTATTATATCGAGTAAGATAAAAATCAAATAATAGTACCATAGTAACCATTTCTAGAATAAAGTTGTACTACTTCTACTCATATCTAAGGAATAAGCAACAACATTATTAATACATATAAGAGAAAAATTATTGCTTATACACAATATTAAGTCTTCTGTCTTGCGGGGATATAAAATGTTCTATAACTTGTTCTTCAAAGTTACTTATGTTATGGATTAAGTTTTTATTCATCCACATCAATACCAGTGCATTAATATGTTTTTATTATTACGTGAGCGGAGAAACAACGTACTGATTAACAGCTTAACACTATACGACCAGAATCAGAAGTTGGTCATAGCTCAGATTAGTATTATGCATAAGGACATACACTTGAACATTATCAAAAGTATTTTTCGATGTACATGTTATAACTTCTGTTTGATAGAAACTCAATCTGAACTGATTTTTTTCAAAATAGGGTTGCACGTCAAAGTATTAGAAAAATTCGCAACCTCCCCATAAGTTACGAATTTATTAAGGATGGTGATTGCTTACAGTTGCTACATGTTTAGAGCTTCGTCTTCATCATCAGGCGGACATATCAAAGCTTAAATCTAATTTAAATAATTTACACAAAAATCAGTATAACAAAGAAGTTATCAAGTTAGTCAAAAAAATTCAAGATTGAAATCTAATTTGCACTCAATTTGGTTATTTTGGAAAAACCTGATTATATCAACACGGTTGGCAATTTTATCAAATTTACCGATTTCTGTATTCTCAACAAAGACCCTTCAGGCAAATTTTATATCAAAGTAAGAGGTGCTGTTTGTGAATTTAGAGAAATTTTATTATTTTTATTTATTATTATGAACCCGAGGTTATCTAGACTTTTATGGTCTCCAAAAATTCAGAAAGATCATATTCCTATTCGCTCCGTTGTATTTTTTGTTCTTGGTTCAGTTCAGTTTTTAGATATTCGATTAAAAATGATCCTGTACCCTACCCCTATCCCAACATAATCTTCCCGATATTTGCATCCTTCTTTTGTTTGATATAGTGAAGCAGTTGTCTAGTGCCCTGTTAGACGAATATGGTACATTAATTGAAAATATATTCTTTTAACTTATAATCTCCAACCGGAACAGATTAATTGTTAGCATCAATTGATTCGTCGGCGAAATCTTTCAAAAATATAACATTAATGACTACGTGGATGCAATTGTCGGCCGGACTAACTCAGGGCGACGGTGTGCAGTTCTTGAAGTACTTATGGTTAAATTAAAAAGCCAAAATGAGCGCCAACTAATCTTTTAATTAACGACAAGTGTAAACTCCAGTAGCATAATTATTCTGAAAGAAAAACTCAACGACAAGCACAGGTAGCAGTAACAATAACAAAACCACAATGCTAGTATCACAGTATAATAATCACGAATTCAGATAATATTGTGCAAAGTACGGGTGATTATTTGCTAAACAAAGGTTATCGTTGGGTAATAAATCTAGTCCAAAATTTAAGATGCACATCATAATACAAACTCGGCTTGCGAGAAAATTACCGTAAAACAGATTGGAAAGTACAAGTATAAATTATGTTAAACACTATAACAGTTTAAAAAGGTGTAACGGAGGCTGATGCAGGCTCCGTGGAAGAAAAACACCGAGTGTTTTCAGGTACTTAGTTCGTGAAGCGAACTGTACATAACAGCGAGAGCAGTAGCAATTAAATAAGGTACACAGCAACTACTCACGGCCCACAGTTTTAAACGATTTTAAATAAAGGGAAATCAAAACATATTACACAATTCCTTTGTTGAGCCCATTTATGCCCACTAGGAAGATCGCGTGGCTGGCACAGAATCGTGTGGGGTAAAACCCCAAGTAACCCAAACGAAGGTCGGGAACGGCAGGTGCTTTTCAAAGCCCATACCGGGTCAAGCTCGACGCCATCGATGTGAGAATAGCGATTAAGGGGAGCTCCGAACCTGCGGCCTAGATCAATTTTGGGCCACGTGTAGAAATGGGTCAGGTCAGCAAAGTGCTTTAATCCGCCAGAATTGGCGTGAAAAGAAATTTCTCAGCAAATCGACAGGGTTGCATAAGTCGCCACCATCAGCGAGGACAAATTCGACTTCGAATTTTGACTAAAATATTTATGGGTAGATAATTTGGAGAAAATCATATTCAGTAATGATAGTTTTAAAGTTTTTTTGGGTCATCTTTAAAGGCAACAGTCCAAAAGTTTCCTTTTACGCAGATTGGCGTAATTCCTTTCATAATAATAGTAATTTTACCGTTAAATTGGAATTTAACCTTATCTTACCTTTCTTAGATTTTCTCTTACATAGCAAATAACGTAACATTAATTTATATATTTACCGTAAACCAACTTGCACAGACCATGTTATCTATTTCTCTTCCCTTACCTCCTTGCCTTTGAGTGAACCTCCTTTAAGTTCTTGTTTAGACGTCTTCGCTTAACTCTGTCCAACCCTTGTCATTTCGATCTTGAATGTAGTATCATTGTTCAAATTGCAGTCGATGATGAATACCCGTTCAATATTATGTATACATACTCTTTCCCATAAACTTGGAAGAAAATTATGAATCAACTTTACTCCCACCTCACACAGTCGTTCCCAAAATTTCGTTAGATCCCTAACCTTCTACGGTCTCTTGCCGGTTGTGGTCTTTTAGCTTTTTTAGCCTGCTTGAGTTCTATTCAAGTAAAGCTCCGAAACTTTATTATTGTATTTTTCACCGCATTTAATACTTTCATAATCAACCTCTTTATGGGAATTAAAGTTTAAATTATGCCTTATTACTTACCAACAGTAAATGTTTTCATCTTGACTTATTGACAAGTTCGAAATTATTACTAGATGGAACACTTTCTTAATATTGTTGGTGAATTTGATAACTATTAAATATTTTCTCAGTTTTCACAATGATTGTCTTTCTAGTTTAATTGTTTTTCCAATATAGCTTATTTAATTTTGTAAATATTTATAATTTTAAATATTTAAATTCACAAATGGTTCGCCTTTCACGTACTTATTGTTTAAAATTGGTATCGCCACTTGTCTGCAGCTTCCTTTAGCCTGTTTAACATTTGTTCAAGTAGAGCTCCGAATTTTACTCTTGTAGTTTTTTCCACATTGAGTGCTGTTTCAATATCAACCGTCGTAGGGGGTTTAAGATATAAATTTATCTCAGTTTTTGTTCAATGCGTTCATAAAATCGAAGAATATTTTCTCTATACATAAGGTATCTTAACATCAGTTTTGTGACTTTCCTCTTGTAATTTTTTTTATTTAAGCGTTAATATGGCCTGATGGTGAGGACAAGTAATTTACTGATTATACTTGAATTAAAAACCCCTCAAAGAGGTGTCAAATCTGATGTATAATTACGTTTAATGGTTACATTCCCCAACCTGTTTTACCCTTGGTCAGTCGAGACATAGGGCCGTGGTTATTTATCGACAAGTTGGGACTAGATGAAAACTCAGAAGACGGTTGACTTGGCGCCAGGAATTCTGTACTTGGATCTACGTTTGCTTCCCTAGAATCCGAGATAGGGAACAAGCGATGCTTTGGGCCGAAATATGTGCGCTCGCCAATAGGGCTTGCTTTTGATGATATTGGTACTCTATCTGCCAACTGCTGTACAATTCTTAACAGAACATGGGAAAAATATTAACGAGGTTACATTTACATATACAATAATAGCAAGGCCTAAGGGGGTCGATAAAACTTCCCCTTCGAAGACGATGCCCAGATTAAGACTGCTTCGATAGGCGGTCAGGACAGAGATCCACTGTAACGTGAACCAGATGTAGCAACGGCAGGAGATTCTGCCACGGGACAACCACTTTGTAACTTGTAATATTGTTGGGGGATCCTTGTATATATTCGGCTTTGCGCGTAATTAAACACGTCTGCGACTCACTCAAGCTAGTATCCCGAGCTGAATTTTAAATGGCCGAGCTACCTGCGAGGTAGCTCGGGAATCGGGAGCCACAAGCTGGCTTGAATTGTAAACCCCGACTAAGGATCGAAAAACTAAATTTGCAGCTCGCCAGCTTCGACGTTTCCCTCTTGCGCGGGGCGTAACGGCAAAGGTAAATTCTCAATGTAACAACGGCCATCTGGCAGGCGCTGCTTGGATGCAAGCTGAAGCACGCTCACAATTTCGTGTAAACTAATGAACAGGGCCGAACTATTCCCAAAATGATAGATAACTAAATGGATCCACAACAACTCCGCTAGAAACACAGAAAAACAGCTGAAATAAATAAATGAGACACTCTACTTATTTAGTTAATGTTCATTTATGTGTAATGCAAACAAGTTGGAGCCCTCTGAATATTCTTTTATTTTAAATTATGCTAAGATGTAAGGAACAATTCCAAAAATAAATAGTAACTCCAGTCATAAATATGTGTACCATTAATCTTGAATCACTTGAACAGCTCAACAAAGAAATAAACTTGTGAACTCGTGAAAAATTACATAATCCCTGTGGCCATCTCTGATGTAAAAGTTGGAAGATTGATCGAAAGAAGTTTAATGTATCCTGTTCACTTCAAAGGGAATAATGCAAGACTGAAACTGCCAAAAGACAAAGTTGATTGAATGGCACTTTTATAATAATTTCGGAAAAAATGTCTAGATGAAGGGTGAGTCGCAATAGCCAAATTGGAATGGTTTGTTTTAAAAGATGCGTTCACTTTTTCAAATTTCATATACACCAGTAGGTGTTCCAAGCTATAAAAGATGCAGTTCTGGATGAAAAGATCCGTCGAATTCTAGAAACAAATGGAATTTATGCCAACCGTTGTGAAAAAGGTCGTGTAACAAAATCTAAAAGAAATCTTTTAAAACTCGAAATGCACGTTTACACAAAAAAATGCAATTCTGATTTTTTTGTAGCTTTACATTCACTGTGAGACAGTCGAGATGAATTAAAAAGTTTCAACTGTTAATTATTAATCCTCGTGCACTTTGCCAACGTCGAATCATTTGACAGCACTTGTTGCGAAAAACCGTTTTAGAAGAGAGTTCTCGTGTATCTTCTAGGAAAATAAGTTGATTAACTCTCGGCAAGCGGCTCTTCCTGTAGCGCTATTCCGCTACAAAATTGTTTAGTGGTGATGTTCAGCTTTTATAAATTAAGTGATCGTTAGAGTTTAATCAATCCTTTTTAGAACTTTACTTGGACGCCTCCACCTCAGACCCCAATGACGTGTAACATATTAATAGCATCAATTCTGAGTTGAAGAACCCTTTAGACGAACTTCTGTAAATAATTTGTTTCGCACAGTCAATCTATAAGCGACGCATTAATAAATAACCTAGTAGCGTACAACAAAATTCAATCAAATAAATCAGGCAGGCGTTCCCCGGCATTTTAATTCGTCGGTACCTTCGCAACGAGACGGTTGAAATATTGCACTAGCAAAATTTGGCGCTTCATCTCGATTAAACGGCGAAAGTTAGTGATATAAGTTTAAGTGCCTTTAGTTTTATCGTGTAGGGTAATTAATGACTTAGCCGAAATAAAGTAAAACTGCAGTTTGCGGAAAGGTGAAAGTTCCATTTATATTTTTCATTTCTACAGTAATGGCATGAAGGTGAACCTATCGCAGATTTTAAGATGAAAGTGCTGGCAAATAAGTAGTTGGTGTTGGTGTAAACATTACCTCCTCGCTGTTTGACACTTGAACTTGTATTTTTTAGGAATACGTACAAAGTCAATTTTAACGAGGTTGTTGATTTGTATAATTTGTTGATACACAGTGGGACGAGGTTGCTGTATAGCGTCACAACCCGAATAAACTGTAACCACTTTAATAAAATGCTGGTAATTTTTATTTCGTTTGGAATTTCATAAAAAAGCAATATTCGGAATTTAATTTGTGCAAGCAACATAAGCGATAAACTTTGCACAAGATAATATACACAACTTGTTATTGCTGCTGATGCTCTGAAATTTCTAAATCGAAAAACTTTATACATGAAAACTTGGCTGTAATTTTCCCAGGATGATTATTCCGAATTACACGCTCCGAGCTCAAAGGCAACCTCTAGAGAAAAGCAAAAGACAACATTAGCTAATTGTTTTTGTTTGCTCTGCGTCAGCTGGCTATTAAAATGTTTCTGCTTTGGGAGATGGCCCACGATATTAATTATGGTTTTATTTCAGATTTGCGTTCAACCAATACGAAAAGAATGCGGTGAATCGACAGAACGGGTAAGGCTATCGCATTTTATTTTACCAGCCAAATGAACTGTGTAAATTTCTTCTTTCAAGCATAACTTTCCTGTTCAAATGGTTTTATTTATTGTATTGACTCGATACTGTATTTTCGGTGTGTCAGATACATATTTTGCTTGTGATGAGAATACTTCACTTATTTTCACTTGTACTTCAGCCCAACGAATACAAATTTACAGTTTGTCAAAACTAACTGAAAGTTAGACAAAACTAATAACTTTTGTGAAGACAACAACTGCCTTGACGTTGCAGGAATGTCGGAAAATTGCGAAAAGACAAGTATGTCACGGTGATTGGATGTAAACACGATTACTCGCGAACGACATAACCTATCAAGCTGATTTCTTAACTACTCATAGTTTGTGTGGTACAGCGGCACAGCGTGCCGATACAGATCTCTATCACTAAATGTCATTAAATTTGAAATGCCACATTATTGACGCTCTCCGCCCCATCTGTTCTCTACGGTAAATATATTGTTAAATCGCCGACTCGATTTTAAACCGATTTCTAGGCTTCTCAATAATTAGTTATCGTCTGTTTTGCGAATTCATTTGGGTCGAAGTTGTGAAATGTGTCTTAAGGACAGGTCCCAAAGACCGTATGGCAGAAGCAGCTCCATATTAGTCCTAGTGTGCTGATGTATAGGGGAGTGACTTTGGAGTGACATCACGGCAATACATTATAAAGGGCAGCTATTTTCACGGCAATACGGGGCAGTAATTTTGATAGACTGGCCGTAATACAACCGCGTGTCCAAACGCTGTAAAGTCTCCCTAACGGGAAATGGCTTAAAATATGTGCCCTTTAGGCGAAAACTTGTTAAAACACATACCTATAAATAGTATAAATGAAATTTACAAACGAGTCGTAAATAGTGTATCTTAACGATACCAAATTCTGAAGGCAAGGCAATGGGTGGTGATGTTCGGAACCCTAGCTCTGGGAAGGTAACCTGGGAGGTTGACTTAATTACCCACGGAATTTGATAACGGTACTGGGGGCACTTTTCCGGGCTCGGGAAGTTTATCTACAATTGGAAATTAGCCAACATTGAGAACAAATAAAGCCATTGAAAAGATTTGGAGCGATCCGCAGTTCTGGTCCGTTAAAAATGGATATACGTCAAAAGATCGCAACCAAAAGGTCGCGCGACAAAAGATCGCGGTCAAAATGTCGCACGATAAATGATTGCATGTGACAAATGATCGCACCCGGCAAAAGATCGCATACGAAAATAACTATATACCTACCCATACATTTGAAATAAAAAAATCGTGTATATTGTCGCGATACGCCTAAAGTCGGGGTAACTGGCAATCCTTTTAGTTCAAAAACACTTGTACACGAAGACTAATGCTACTGTTGCGAGATTAAAAAGAACACTTAAATACAAACACTTGCATTTATTTTTTGCCGTTTACAGAATTCTTAAGTTTAATACCGTCACTTATGAACTATTCTTATTAACTACTTCTTATTAACTAAGTTCTAAGTTCAGTTTTACCAAGAAAACTCTGTAGGCGTTTACAAAAATCCAAATAAGCCTATCAGAGCAGTTCTAAATTTTGGACTTTTGGCACGTCTACATACGGACGTGACAGTTCATAATAGTTCTATAAATTTGACAAATTTGAAGCTTTCACACGCTAAAATTTGTCAAGCGGCGTCACCTCGCAAATTATCTATAATAAAGTTTTACAATTCTTCTAAAGGAATTTGCTCCAGCCGACACTTAATTTTTATGACCGTGTTGCAACAGTTGCACTTCTGACCACGTACAAACCATATACCTTCGCCCAATATTTCGGCTTACGGGTCCCGAGTGGTGTAGCTTGAACAAGCGTCCACGTTCGATCAGCAGAGTTAAGCAACGCTGTCTCTGGTCAGAACTTGGATGGGAGTTCCACGGCTGCATCTCTCGGCGCCGCGTGGTACGGCTATCACGGAAAAAAGTTGGTCCCGGCGGTCATACAACATCATGACAGTCGTTAGTGGGGTTGGAAGTCCTCATAACTGCACAGCGACGCCTATAATTGGCCTAACGGCTGTTGGCTGAGTGCGAATTAAATAAAATAAATAAATAAATAAACCCTGCATAAATTTACTATAATCTATTCCGTGAGATTTGAATATTTTCATCTTCCCAGAGAAAGGCGCGTTTCTAAACATCGGCTAAATATTCCCCTGATGTAATTTTAATATACCATTTTGCCTACGAAATTCTACCGTAAAAGATTTACGATACAAATGGCTTGTAGCTAACTAAAGTACAGCCTATTCCTACAACCGCGTATAGTTCATTTCATTAAAGAACGCAAATCGTAACAATATTTACTACATTACAATTACAGAAAAAAATTCTATATTGAAATTAATGATCGCGCGACAAATACTGAAGTAAACTTCCCTTCACACTTTCTCCAGGCTTAGGACTGGCAGTAAAAATATTGGTGTGTTTAAAAGTGTTTTTTCTCGTTTTTGTTTGTTTTTTGTTTTCTTTCAAAAATTGTATTCAATTAAATATTTTTATTGCCAGTACTAAGCCTGGACAAAGTGTAAAGGGAAGTGTACTTTAGTATTTGCCTCGCGATCATTAATTTCACTATAGAAATGTTTTTATGTAATTGTAATGTAGTAAATATACACGATTTTTTTATTTCAATGTATGAGTAGGTATACAGTTATTTTCGTATGCGATCATTTGTCGCATGCCATCATTTATCCTGCGATCTTTTGTCGCGTGACCTTTTGGCTGCGAGATTTTGACGTGATACCGATAAAAATCGATTTTGGGGGTCCGACGATAGTTCGAAGAAAACATTAACCGAAGCATCTCTCACGACGAATATTGTTTCTGCTAGGTATGACATTACGAAAATTGAAACACGCTCGCTCCACGAACAGCCTCCCTGCTCGAGGACAAAACTGCTCTCACTGCAGTTGCCAGTTGTCTGCCTCGCGTTCAGTAGAAAATTATCCCGTCCAACGGTTTAAGATCAGCGGCGGACGTTCGATATTGTGCGCAGGAAAAAAGGAACATAACTTTATAAAATGAGTTCTTAAATTTAAACATTGATTTATTATTTGGTACAGGGTATGTAAAACAGTTCATAACACCTGCTGTTTACTCCCTAGAGCGTTATGAATTTTTTGACATTGATTAATACGTGTAAAGTGTCAACTTGGAAGGTGAAAGTGCAAAAATTGTTTAAGAATATATGTGTATGGTACACAATCAGAAAGATTGAAACTTGCAGTCATTATTTGTTACACAAATATATGACATTTATTTATATTATAGTATATACAGGGTAATTTTTTGAAAACGATCCGCCTGAGATATTTCAGAAACCAAAAGGAAATTAAAAATTTCCGAAAACAGGTCCACTTATCAACTAATGTGACAGTTTGTTAGACAAAACGTCAACGGCTTGCTTTCTTTTTTTTCCACGCCTACCTGATTAAAATTAGGTTTCGATAGCGCTTACCGTTCTCCTGAAGTGGCAATGATAAACTTTCTCATAAAATGTATGAGAAAATAAAAAACGTGGGTAAGTGACACATCACCATAATCCTTATAAGATAAGCTTTCATTTGAGATACCACGCGATGGGTCATTCCATTTAAAATTTTTGGGGAGGTATTCGTGGGGGCGCAGGGGTAAACGTCAAAAGTGTGAATCATAGATCAAACCGTTCCCCTCTTGACATATAAGTGGACCTGCTTTCGGACATTTTTAATTTCCTTTTGGTTTCTGAAATATCGCAGGTGGATCGTTTTCAAAAAATCACCCTGTATATTGAAAATTGTGTTTTATAAAAGCTCAATATGATATTTTCGAGCAAGTTTTTTAAAATCGACAAGGTAAACCAAACTGGAAGTTATAGATGAGACAATATTTTCCAAGTAAATGTGGGTCTATTCTTCCAGAAATCGATGCTGCTCACATTAAAAAGGACTTTCAGAAAAATGTGTCAAGAACGATACATAAAATGCACGCGCCCCTACAAACTGCCAATAAGCTGTGCCATTTGCGAAGTTTATGTTTTTTCAACAACAGTAGAATCCTAACGAGTGGTTACGATTGTTATCTGCGTCTCACTTTCTAATTAGTAGATGGAAATTCATTTAAAATTTGCAGCTTTTTGTGAACAGCCCGTGGGTAGGTTTTTTATGCTTTGAAAAATCGTTACCACCACGAGCTTTGTAATGGTAATGACTAATGACTGTAGGATCTCGTTTTAAGAGACGCGCAAAGTAACTAATAGATAACATTAAACTTAATTTGGCTAACACTGTAAATATGAATTACGGAAGCCCGGATTCTTAGATGATAAAACCGTCGTTTGGAAGTGGATATGTTCATAAAACAGTTTATAATCAAATCAAGCAATTACAATTTTAAATATCAAGTTTTATTTCACATAAAAACACAATCAACATAATTTTACACATTTTATTTTTTAAGGAATAGTATTTTAGTATCAACTCAACACAAATATTATCAATGCGAACGATATTTTCACAATATGTGTTAACTATGCCACTGATATCGCAATAAAGGAGGAATCACTTGCACGAAGCGGCGTTATTTGAAAATTATAGAGATTCTGATATCACAGAATTGAGTGTCGGTGTCGCAGTCAGGGGCGTATTCGCATAGTGTCTAAGTGTTGTGCAAGCTAAAATAATGTCAATAGTCAAATAGAATATACGCGAGCGTTTTTAATAGCAGTATGGTAAGTCTTCCATGATTTTTAACAAAAATATTTTAAATTTTTTATCGTGGAAAAATTTAAGCTTATTGGTTTCCAGTTTCTGTTTAGACTCTTTTTCAATCCCAAAAATTAATTGAGTCGGTTATAATTTTCTAAACACTAGAAAGTTCTTAAGACGATTCAATTTCTTGAATTAAATTTACTTGGCTACTAGTAATAATAGAAGCATAAAATGTTTGATCACATTTAGTGATAATGTAGTTCGGTTTCTGGATTTATGTTAAAAGCAGGATTACTAAACCAGGAACTCACCTTTTGCAATATTGCGAAACGTATAAACTGTGAACTTTTCACTTTTTCCAATAAAATTCTAACAGTACTGCTGGTCACTAATCTCATAAAAGTGGCCATGAAATCTTTATGTACGAAATGAAACGGGTCGGACAGATTCACGGCGGAGGCGTTAGTCTCGCATTTTCAGTCATAATTTATATTTTAGGTGGTTTTATACTGTCGCTAATATTTAGGAGATAAAATCGGATACTAATACACCTAGATATTGCTGAAACATGATAAATGACGATTTTGAGTTGTCATGTGAGAATTTACAAAAGCAGTTTAAACGAATTTTGAATACATCTCCTGAGAAGCACCGGAATTTAATGAGCATTGAAAATTGAATAAATCTATGAAACGCCTCTCAGTTGTTGATTTATTTATAGCCACCTTTGCATAAACCCTATATCTATACTACAAGTTATCTCACTGTTGTATCCCGTAAATGTTAACTAGCGAAAGTGGCTTTGTGTTTTTATTTACGTTGTATGGCGGTGCATTAGATTTATATGACTGTAACACAACTACTAAAGAAAGTTCACTATAGAACGATCACTTTTTCTACGTGGCTTTAATGTACTGATCGGAGGAATTATACTGACTAGTAAGCCAAAGCTGGCTGGCTGTAAGAATAAATAATAAAAATTTGGATGTCTAAAGCCAGTATTTCATTTTATTAAATTTCAAGGTGTACATTCAAAATTTTAAATAATAATGGTTTAACAATCTAGAAAAGTCCTTTGTTTTATGTTAATTGTTATTTTCCCATTTTGTATCGTGCATGCTCCAGAAAATGTAAAAATTACTAACAACCGCGTTTTTTTTTATATGAAATGAAACTATGTAACTATTTGGAGAGAAAATCTATGTTTTTTTGCACTTATCGGAAAAGTAAATTAAATATGACGAGATCAATACAATACAATATATAAAAAATTTAATATGCAAAATGATCTTTCTTAATTGATTTTATTCTACAACTTGTTGATGGACTGCGGTCTGTGCATTTTTATATTTGTTGTTATTATTTTAATACGGTAATTTAACACGTGTAGAATTAAAGTAAAAATCGGGTACTTCATTCCATGTAGGAACATGGCCTGAGACAAGGCAAGTCAGAGTGGGCGAAATATCTCTTTCCGAAACCCAGTCGATGTGGCACACCGTTAACGTTGTACTGGGTGATGTGGTTAGCATCACGCCTTCGACGACTGCCTTACTTTCCCTACTTCCACAAGTGTGGTTTCGGTACCCAAGTTTTAAAGCGACTAGGCGGGCCACCCGCCAGTTACCAGATGTGGGGATTGAACCCCATACCGTGGCACCGCAGCCTGAACTCCTTAACCGCTTGGCCACGCTCGTGCATAATTTAACACATTTTTTAATGTGAAAAATCTGATTTTTGTTCAATACTTTAGACCAGTGATTCCCAAACTTATTTGGCCTACCGCCCCCTTTTCAGAAAAAAAATTATTCAACGCCCCCCGGAAATCTATATTCTTTAAGCGAACAAACAGAAAGATATTGTAGTAGTGATAAATATCTATAAGAGTAGTTCTAGGTAGGAAATTATTTTGAAAGAATAAATTAATTAGCAATTAAAAATTACAAGGGGGGATTTATACATTAAAAGTACAACATAAACATTTGAGAATTGTTTAATGAATAATACATTAGATACAGTTACTGTTAAATTGCGAATAGTTTATTAAAGATGTTCCAGCATATAAGTTGATTTAGTTGGCATAGTTGTTTGGTAACATCAGAGCTTAGATTTTAATTTTCATTAGCTGACAATCGGAATAACTAAAGTGAAAGCCAAACTCGAATGATTATCTGAAAAAGTAAATTATGAAGTGTTATAATAAAATATATCATATAGAAATTTGGTATAAATTATTATTGCTAGCGAAAATGATATTTTTAAAATAGCCGATTTTTTTCGAATTTCTAACCTGTGTTTTGAGTAAAAGCAAATTTGAATACGTAATAAAAACCTTTTATTATAATGGTATTTACTTTCTGGATGGTGTATTAAAGGGTGTGATAAAGTAAAGTTAAAGAAACGGAGAATAATAGCTATTTATGCAATAAGTGCTAAAAGTTGATGTTTATGCACTAGACATGAAAATTATGAAACGAAGCCGAAGGCTGAGGTTCATAACATGTCGAGAGCAACTACACTATTAGCACGAGTTTGCATACAATATTTTTTCTACGACCTTAAATTTTCGGTTATTAATCCATAAATGTCGATTTAACTAACGTTTGCATTTATGACAGTTATAATTTATGTCATAATAAATAGATAGCCTTGACGCGCAGGTGAATGTTTGTGGAGCCAGTACTGTCAAAGTCAGTTATCAAAGGTAATTAAAATAATACACATCTGACTTTATTCATTACATAACGCTTTAATTATTTAAAAAACCTCTAACGCAAGAAGTAACTAGAATAACTTTACAACCTCACTTCCAGTTCGAAATTGTAGTTTTAGAACCTCACTTCACTTTATAACACATGTGCTAAAAGTAAACAGCTGATCTCATTTTAAACACGCTAAATTATAAAACGTCACTTTTAGTGAAAAAAGCTAGCGCTAAAAGGCCTACTTTTAGTGGTGGTCGTAGAAAAAGAAATGTTAATAAGGGTAAATAGTCTTTATGGAATAAATAAATCTGTAACTTGTATTTTGTGTGTTTATTTGGAAAATAATGTTACACTATATTACACAACAGATGAAATATGTACGAACGGTTTTTCTAAATTTTCTTATCTTCTCTCCCTTCTTTAAGCTTTCACCGCCCCCTTATTTTTATTCACCGCCCCCCAAATGCACCAGAAGCTGCTATCGCCCCCTTGGATCGTTTCACCGCCCCCCAAGGGGCGGTATCGCCCACTGTGGGAATCACTGCTTTAGACAAAGCTGTATCCCTTTCTTCAATAATCCGTTTTTTTATTATCTTAATTGTAAATAAAGCCAAGCTTTTTAATGCATTTGCTGATAGGATTGATTAATAAAAATATATCATTAAACCTGCGTACTCTTTTTTAGTGGTTTAGAAGAATTGCTAGCTCAAAAAATCGTGTTACTGTGTACGTCACAAAGTTTAAATTTTGTGTCTCAAGGAAAATGCATGGCAAAGAATTTTAATTAACTTGCAGGAGGTCTTCCAGAAATGTACTTATTGCTTAAAAATTTCATCACAAGAAACTGTTCTTGCTAAAGCTTTTGAGACATAAAAAGGGATATAAATACATAAACATGTACCAAAGGTACCATGAAAACTTCTTTCAGGCAGTAGCCTTAGGCCATTATGCAAGCTAATAATTTTTTTTCTAAATGCAATTAACTAATTTTTCTTGTTTTCAGAATGTTCCCCCTCCAGTCCTAGTAATTGAAACATTATTCCTACCGACAGAATAACTAACAATGACTATAGGTATTATATCATTGAATTTAATAATCTTGCAGATTTAAAAATCAGAAGGAATATACAAGTTGTCATTTAAAAAATCAGAGGCAGCATTTTCCCTTTTTACTTAAAGACCAGAATAGTATTTAAATCTGCTATTTTGCACAAGGGGAACTTGCGACATATTTGTGGCACAAATATTGAATAGGGCTAGAAGAACGCTGTTATATACAGGATGATTTATAAGCAGGTGAAAGAATGATAGGGGTAAATCCTTGCGTCAAAATAAGAAGATTAAGCCAAACATATCTTAGTACGAAGTTTTACCTCTGGTGACTTAAAATTCCTTAAAGGTCAAAAAGAGGAACTACTTGTCAGAATACCTCATTACTTCCTACCGTACGTGAAGCAATATAAATAGAAAAACATCCAAATAATATAAACAGGGAAGATGGTTTTAAGCTTTGTAAAACATGGACTTCTGTGATACACGATCTAAAAGCATTACAACCACTGCGCGTCATACGGCCACGCCCCACGGATTACGCTGCACTTGAACAACCAATCAGCGGTACGTCGCTCCGGGCGGCTGGCACAAGGGACTATAAAAAGCTCACACCAACCTTCAGTTCTTAGTGCGACTTTTACTCTGATGATACAAGCTGCAAGGTCATGCTAAACGTTAGTCAATATTGATGCACAAACAGCAACAAAGCAAATCTGCCTAAGAATCATCTCAAGGTACTCAAACAAGACGAGCCACCAAAGAGCATGGCCATCGCGTGGATCCTTGCTCGAGTTCACAAGTTGCAAGGGGCATTAAGCTAAAGAATGCTGGGTGTTTATCCACAAAGCTTACGCGGTCTAAGCTGAAATTCTATGTTAATAAGGATAATTCGAGTAACCGGGAAAGCCTCAAACAGTATCAGAAAAACTATATTCAAATTTATTAATCAAGAATGCTTTGACACAGTGTACTAGTATTTTGCACACGCGAATATCTACTGTTGAATAATGCACCCTCTTAATGATTTAGAAATTGATGCAGAGGGGGCGTTATTGCAGCTATTCAGTGGTAAAGTTTTCAGTAGCCATATTTAAAAATAATTTCTTAACAAATATTTTAATGTTTAATGGAGTTTGACAACCTAATAGGTTTTTTAAAAATAAAAGCGTTAATAACAAACATTATATTCATGAATAACATAACTTGTAGTAGTTATTTTTCTTTGGAGACAAACTATAAATGCTCGTTTATCGAATATCGATATATGAAATTTCGTAATATGGAAAATCGATATATCGATATTTATTAATTCGATATTCATCGATATCTCGATGTTTTTAGGATATTTATCGAAATATTGACACATCTCGAATATCGACTTACCGAATATTGATATAGGGTATAAACAGCTGATAGCTGTCTGCCTTCAATATATAAATAAATAAATAAATAAATAATTATGATATCGAATATCGATATGTAAATTTTAATATCGCCCACCTCCCAATCAGGGGGTATTTTGCCTTAATCTTATTTTGACTCAAATATTTGCCCGTATCACTTTTTTTACCTAATTATAAATCACCCTGAGTAGGGATGGTTATATCAGCATATTACATTATATGATACATGTAAGTAAATAATTGAGCAAAAACAAAAGCAATGGTTGTAGCACGAAATGAAGCTAGAAGAACAAGAAATAGAGTAGGCCAAAATCTAGCTGTAGATGACTATAATATAGAAGTGGTAAGGGAGTTCATATATCTAGGAAAAACTGAAGAAGAAATAAACGAAGGATGCTCATAGCCAGTAGATGTTATTATGGAGTCGAAAAGCAACAAGGTCGCCGAACCGCACACGAAAGTCCAAATGTATAATATACAAGACATTAATAAGACCAATATTAACATTTGCCTTGGACCCTAAGCAAATCAGATGAGAATCGCTTGGGAATCTTAGAAAGAAAAATATTTGGCCCTATTCAAGAAAACCAAGCATGAAGAAGAAACTTGATGGAAATTGAGGAAGGCAGACCAAAACTACGCTGGATCGATGGGATAGAAAAAAATCTCAGAAGTGTAGGAGTAACCAACTGGAAAAATTGAGCTCAACATAGAGACGGATGGCGGAAAATCGTTGGAGGGGCCAGGACCCACCCACGATTGTAGCATCATCGATGATGATGATGATGCATGCTAAATTTATATCCATATATCGATATATTTTACCGATACAGTCGAGCCGTGAACAACATCGAGCGATGTCGCATTGGACGAAAACTGGGTACCGTAGAGAAATTACTCCTATGCTGGGATTTGATTGTCCTCATTGCACTACGGTAGTTAGGTGGTATCTAGAGTTCCAGAAAGGAAAAGATTGCAGCCGTTTGGAAAATGCTAAAACGAGTAAGAAGGCTGATATACCCACAGATAGGGGCATATGTGAACCTGCAATTCACAACATTTTTCATGACCACCTGAAAGTTAGTTGTTCTTTACGTATCCCCCATTCATTGACTTGTGTTCATATCAGCGACAAGCGATGAAACCATGTCAACGCGAATTCACAGATGGGTGCCCAAAGATGGGACAGCTCCAGTCACAAAGATAAGCCCCTAGACATTATGTCCTCATCTTCTTCCCGTATGTGACATGTGAGGAATCGACTTAAGGGAAGACGACTTTCAAGTGTTGAGAAGCTGAAGCTGTTCAAGGCATGTGATCTATCCAGCTCCTAGAGAAAACATGAATGGGTTAATTCGATGATCGATATCGAAAAATACAAAAGTATATTGAATGTGCCAGTGAAAGTAAATGTTGAACCCTCCTTGTATATCGATGCCATCTCTTCTAAACTCCCAATGCAGAACAGCTATGAAGAATAGAAACTAGCCAACGACGTGACGTTATCCAACAGGAATTACCTAAAAAATATTGTATTATCCGCCAATAGGAAAAAGGAACAAACCAGAAAGTGATGGAGTTGGAGTAATAAGGACTAATTCCTGATATATGTATACAATAGAGGCGTACGATCAGCCAGTGCACTTCATAGAAAAGTCAAGTGGGGGTAATTTATTCCAGTGGTTGTCAACTTTATTTCTCATGTCTTCCCCGAGTCTAACCACATCAGTCTGACCCCGTCAAAGTCACCAGCAGTTAATTCAGAAGGCGTCTACGTCTAGACCATAGTCCTAAACATTCCTTCTAGAAAATAGAATCTTATAATAAAGCGCCCTGTATTGACATGACTTAAGGTCCTCTATGAAGGATTTCGAATATTCCTTGTGGTTCACCACAGATTCTCCATAGCCCCATTGAGAACGATTGATCTACCTTACTAAGTTTAGAGAAGCAACAAAATTGTTTTTGATAAATAATATTATCAATGCAGTGGTGGTAGGTGGAAAATGTACAGTCTATCTTTTATTTCGTACTTGTGAATGGGCTCGCACTAATGTATGTTTAACCTCTATGTGTTGGAGACGTGCGACACGCGATTTCGATTACTATCTGTTATCTGATGTTATTAGTTGTTATTCTTTGTTATGTACAAGGTTTGTGCATACGGGGAACCAGGTACCTTAGACACTGACTATTATGGTTATATGGCTCAAATTTTACTGAAATGTTGCCGAAACTAAGGAGTTTCAACCCTAGCAAGGGGTGTTTTACATGCTACACCTACGATTTTACATCTCTTCCGAAAGATGGCATTCTGTAGAGGCTTTATCCGCATGTTTTAATTTTTAAAAACCCACCGGGACATGGGGTCGAACTCACTGAGCCTTCGAATCCGGTGGTGGTCTTGTTTTATCTTAGTTTACTGTTATTTCTATTTTATGTTGTTAATTGTATTGTAACATCGTTATTTTGGCATATGTATAATAGGTTTCCTAAACTGCTCAATTATGTAAGGCCTATATAGAAAGTAACTGACGTCATTTGCACAATTATTATGTGTATTACCCGAGCTCATGCCTTCAGTTTAGCAGATTATGTTGATAATGTTTTGTAAACATAAAAAGTACACATTGGGCGTACTTGAAAAAGATGATTTGCTATTCTAGTAACCAAAAAAACCTTACTCTTGCATCTTCACTGTTACTGACGTTGCAAGAATAAATTGTTTTTAAAGTTAAAAGTCGTAATGTGTTTCTAAAGAATTCAAAATAGTAGTGAGTGATATACAGAGATTTTTTTTAGTTATTAGTACCGTCAATACGTAGAAGAAATTTTTCTAAGATGAAGAATGTACACTACTTGCTACTACCTATAAAATATATATGGTTGTTAGGGGCAAAAAGTTAATTGTTTGGACCTATAGTTACAGTGCGTATCTTTCGAATTTTTCGCGCCGTGATTCTCGCTTTGACCGTGCTTTCGCTGATTTGCGCCAAAATGATTTACCTTACGGGAGGTGAAATTTCCTGGGTTTCGCTCCCGATATCCGAAAGCGCGAAGATGTGTTCGAGCAGATTGGAGGCATTGTTGAAGATTTCTCAAATCTCTTCGAGATTTATTTACCAATGTAAATTTTAATTTGTGCTTTTGTAATGCGTCGTTGTGCCAAAAGCTAACGCATTCGATTGGGATCCTTCAGATCACCTTGAGTTTTACTTGCTGTGTTAATTATTTTAATTTGAAATTATGTGTTACTTGTGTCGTTGTGTCTACGTCAATTTAGTTACTGTATAGTTATATCGGGTTCACCCTATGCTTTTAATATTTAATTAACTGTAACTGTTACTACTTATTAGTATATCGCTAGCTATTAACTTTTGAATTGGTTATAGCTATTATTTTTGAAATTGTATGGTTGACCATTATATATCCTATTATCGATAGGAGTGTTTTAGTTAATGCAAACTTAATGGCCTGGCCGTTATTTGTATTTGTATGCATTTCAGATTATGGTGATTTTGACTAAGCTGTTGAGTTTATCTCGTTTCTATCTGGGCATATGTGTTGTATGATTAATGAATTTCAGATTTTGTAACAACCCATTCCGTCTTCACTGTAGCTAGCCGGCCATGGAATGTGCCCAGGTAGTCGCGATAGTTGGTGTATTATTTTGGCAAATTTTAATATTTTGATGTAAAATTTTCTGTGCGACATAAGTGCCACAGATATTTTTTGAATCGTGATGCTTACTGAGTGTCCAGCATCTTTTTCCACAGATAGAATACTATACTCAAATGTCAATATAAAATAAAATGGTGCAACGCCGTAAACGCTGATATTATCGTAGAATTGTTTAAAATGTTCGTGGAATAACAGTAACTTCATCGCTATATCCAATTTGCTAAAATTGTCTGCTGCTGACCTTAACATATCTTCTTTGATCTATTTATAAGGTACAACCTTCACGCTGCTGCCTCAATACGCGAAAATGTATTTTGAAAATGTAATCAAACTGTGCCTCACCTTGATGCTTTAAAGAAATTCATTAAAATAATAAATTCGAAAAGAATACAACTTTTAATTTTTACAATTCACAACCGTTGCGTATGTTACTAGGGCCGTTGCTAACAGGAATTCCATTATACACGTTTCCTTTTCAGCATGAACCCATAATGCATACAAGTACGGCAGTTTCATTACACAAACCGACACGGGCTTTATTAATATCAACAATAAAACCGACAGGAGGCGGAACGCCTTGGGCAACAATCGCGACGTAAAATATTGCCAACGGCGATTGTCTGGAAGTGGGTGGGAAAAACTATTCGTTGCAAATCTCCGCCACTGCTGAAACGCTGTAAATGAGTATACAGTCATTTAATTACATAATTAAACGAATAAATACTTCACTTAATTACGAGAAAGTCGAGTTGGTTAACATTAAAGTGATTGTTTAATCTGAATCGCCAGTTCTACGTGCTTTATGCTTAGTTACGGAAATTGGCTGATTAAAAGTGGCGCGCGGTTCCTGTGGAAGCGATTTTGGGTTAACGGCGTGTTTCGTGTTAATAAATTAAAGCGCTCGAAATTTTTTAACCTACTTGCTCCATTGCGTATTTATTGTAATAAGGACTGCCATTGTTGTGCGTGGAAGTGTGAGAGCCGAAAATTAGTGTAATGTGCGTAAGACATTGTTGGAAAATGTAGATTGTGACAGCGCAGTGGGTTTACCATAAATTACGTTAGTGAAAATTGCAATCATAACCTCTAATAGGGTATGTGTGCCAACGAGAATCCCTTATTTATTTATTTTCAGTGAGAACTGTATTTGAACAAAAACGTATTAATATTGACTGGAAAACTTTTAAGGATTAAATTACGACTTGAAAAATATGAAAAAAGATAATGTCATATGAAATAACTGGTTTGTGCGAACTGCAAAGATATTTAATTTACTCTACGTGCAGCCAGTCAATATAATTTTTGTGTGTATCTTATTAGAGTCCATAAACATTTTTTTTAAATATAATAACAACTACTGGTCGACTTGTTACATTTGCAAATACAACCTGCCAACTACAAAATTATATTTTATATTATCGATTTTCTTTACACAAAATTGAAAAGCTTTACTTCTTTCATCATCTTTAAGAAATCAAGGAGCTGACTGTCTAGTGAAATTTTAAGGAACTCTGGGGGGAGAGCAATGAAATGAATCGAAATTATTGTCACATTTTTACTTAATTTTACAATAAAGGAATTGGATTCACCCCAAAAATTTGAAATTCAGTTTTTAACAGATCTTCACGTTTTAGAGTCCCCTGAACCCAAAAGACATGTTTTTGTGGTCTGTCTGTCCGTATGTGTGTGTGTGAACAACTTCATATATAAGTTTTGTGTACTATCTAGATACGGCAGCAAGTTTTTGAAGAAAATCGCATAACCGGAAGTATGGTGTTTATTCTTGTGATTTTTCAGTTTTTTTTTCGTTTTTTTTCAAAAACGGCTCTAAAGATTTTTTAACTAACTGTATTTTGTACGGTTTCTCTAGAATTTGTAATGTTTGAACATTTTTTAGAAATGCTTACAAATTAGAAAAGGAAATTGTGTGCGTTTATCACACCAGATTTTTTTTTTCAGTCAAATGAAGCTCAAAACATTGATTTACTATTTTAGAGCAGGCGAAAACCAGAGCAAACTAAAATAAACTGGGGCGTTGCCCTTGTATAGACAGTAAGACTGCTTTTTGGCAATTTTAAATTGTGTAATTACCTTGACGAACCCATTAAACCTTTGGAATGGAAGTCCCCGATAAGGAGGAACTTTCGACTCTAAAAGAGACAATAGAAACCAGAGATTAAATTTTACTACAAAAAGTGCTCATGACTCACATTAAGATGCAATCGCCCCCTATATAAAAATAGAAATCCGTCATCTCCTTTTTGGTACAAACAAAAAGAAAGCTTACAAGCAAAAATTGCAAGAATCCGTAATTTTCGAACTGCTTTCACTATTCAAGATTTTTCATCCGCTCTTAACGACAAAATTGGAGGTAATGCCATAATAATAACTGCAAACACAAGAATGGCTGTGCAGTCGGAAACAGTTTATCAGAAAATTTAAACTGGAATAATGAGATCCAACTTTCTCTCATAAATAGGCACTTTTAGGTTAGATTAAGAAGAAACTCCTCGGAGATTAGCATAGTTGTAATTAGCTTTGCCGGACCGAACAATTGAGGTTAAATTATTTGGAAAATTGAAAACATTGCAACTGAAGCATCAGGAAGAATGATCAACTCGGTTTATTATGTGCGTCTTGAATGTTTCTGGACATTTTATATGATGACCTGCTATATAACGATTATTTAAGCTATGAGAAGTAATTTGCCGGAGTTCGTAGAAACTTTGGCAACTGAGCGATTATTTTATAATTTAGAATTATCGAAATAATTCGATTTTTTGAAAAATGCACAGGAAATACAGTGTTTCCGATTTTTTATAATTATTTACTTGGAATATGGTAACTCTCAAATATTTGAAAAAATATAATTTTAATCAACTGTACCATTTGTATTTTGAAGATTACCTGCAAACCCTAACGTAGTAAGTCGAATGCTTTCATACCTTTGTTTTCATAAAATGTTACCTACGTATTGTTTACATTTAATTTCAGTTTAAAAGTGAAATTGTCATATCTCTACCAGTGGCGGCTCGTGATAATTGTTTTTGGGGGTGTCTTGATTTGACAATGATTTGAAACATATGTTGTTTCATCTCATCGAATTGTAAAAAAAATCGCTTTTATTAAGTTGTTCTTTAATTTCTTGACAACATGTCTTATTCCTAATGCCAGCTGTCATCGCACAATTTTATGCAATTTATCCTGACCAAGTTTTGTTAGTTCTTAAAAAACAGAACACATAGAAAACAAAACAGAGAATTTGATACATTACATCTAGAAATCCATTTGTTTTTTTTTTAATTTCCACAAAAAATATCGTGTAAAATTAACACCCGTATGCATAGTCGTTCGCCAGCGGCTCGCCAGAGTTTCGTTATGAATAATATGTTGGTGGCACTGTAAGTTTATGTCAAATTCGAGGTTAGCAGGTTAGGTTTTGTGTCAGTTTCTGTAAAAACTGACGGAAAACTTAACCTGATAACCTCGAATTTGACATAGATTTACAGTGCCACCAACATATTATTCATAACGGAACTCCGGCGAGTCGCCGGCGAGCCGCTGGCGAACGAATATGCATAGGGGTGTGAGAGTTCCAGCTTTATCTTAGTTGAGATTTAATACCGTTGTAGGTCGTCAAATTCTTTTATTTTAATCTTTTTGACCAACGGTAGGCTTTTAAAATTGATGTTTGCTATTCTCTGACATTTTTGAATAAAACTACTCGAAACAACCGAAATCACTCCAGATAAATAAACATGCTCCAACACTCCACATGCAACCGATAATATGCAAGATCATCCAAACAAGACCCACAGGTTAGCAGGTTAGGTTTTGTGTCAGTTTGTGTTAAAACTGACGCAAAAGCTAACCTGATAACCTCGAATTTGACATAGATATACAGTGCCACCAATGACATGTACACAAAGAATCATTGAAAATGAACAGGGCTGCGCAACCGATATTATGGCCCCATGCAAAATTACAGAAATATCGGGCTACTTTTATGAAGCATTAGATGAAGTACTTTTTGGATAACACGGTTATAGTAGCCTTCCAAACACAAATGTTTCAAATGTGTAACATGTGTTGCGTAACCCTGTTCATTTTCAATGATCGTGTGTGTAACTAGAAAATTGGGATGATACACCTGCGAGAAACATAAAAGCAAAAAATTACTAGGATTTAATTCAAAATTTACCGCTCTTTCCCCACCTTTTAGTACTCACGCTGTATCAATAATAGTTACGTAACTGTATATGTTAACCATTTCGTCGTTAGTTCTCTTCTCTATGGCGTTACCATATATTGTTTCTTCCTATCAAGTCTGCTTTTATTATAAAAATATTTGTACTATCATACACACACAGCGTGTGTAATATATGTCTAGATTGGTTCCATTTTGTAAAGCACAACCCTTTTGAATGTTCGTGTTTCAAAATTCGCACTTTAACTATATATGGCTATAGTTAGTGGATACATAATGAAGTAGAAACACTTATTTCCAATATTACGGGAACATTTCCTCTCTGTTCAAAAGTTATTACGTTCATTTTTACCACCTATTTCTGCTTATTTCTTAACATTAGCCCTAGTTATCTACATTCCCTGCACTTTTCCCTTGAAGCTACTGAATGGCTATGCGAACTTAAAAGGACATATGTGGTTTTATGTACCACTCTTAACGTTGATTTTGGGGCCCGCCGTGTTTGGTTTAGATTTTTCCCTTCTCGAGTTGAGTGATGTCTCCTGGTTTTGTTCTCTGTTCAAAAGTTATTACGTTCATTTTTACCACCTATTTCTGCTTATTTCTTAACATTAGCCCTAGTTATCTACATTACCTGCACTTTTCCCTAAAAGCTACTGAATGGCTATGCGAACTTAAAAGAACATATGTGGTTTTATGTGTCACTCTTAACGTTGATTTTGGGGCCCGCTGTGTTTGGTTTAGATTTCTGCCTTCTCGAGTTGTGTGATGTCTCCTGGTTTTGTTAGGCCTTTCTCAAAGCGTTATGTTAATTATGTAGCTCTGGCGGATCAATATTTACCTAGAAAATTAAGTTATTTTTGGTGCATGCATTACGAGTGGAAGCGTGCAGCGGAGTATAATAGGCGATATCTCTTGTCACACTTGTTTTGCAAGGATATTACCGTTATTACATTATTTAGTTTTATCTGGCCGTATCTGCGTATTATCTCGTACTGCCTCAGCTTTTCAGACGTTTTCTTTTGCATTATGGCATATTGGCTACTCTACTTCGCGAATTTATCACATCGCCGTGAGTCCTAACGCCGTCGCTTAGAAACTTCCTTCTGCGTTCAAATTTCCCAGATTATTTCATCACACAGTGTTGGTGAACCAGCTTATTTGTTTTATTTTGTCTTTCAATTGCAGAACTTCCAGATGGAGCTCGTAAAAAGAAAGCAAATCTATTGCAATTTTGAGGATAATGCGTCTCTCCCTTTATTGAGCGGTTGCAATATCTCCTTATTTTTCAAAATCCTCTACCGTTGGTTAGTTAAATTGAATCTGGGCCATTTAGTAGATTTGTTTTTTTATGGCAAGTTCCATCGAGAAGCACATGCTGGTAATTTGTTCTTATGCATTTTGCTTTATATTTTAGACAGGTGTAGATAAGTCAGTGTCTGTTTATTAGGCTACTTGGGACTGGCGATAGTGATCTTTTCTGAACGCGCTTCTCGTTTCTATGCTGATTGCGTCTTATTTTTAGAGGGCTTTTGTTCATATTTATGGATTTTTATTTGAGTTTTATGAATTTACGGGATTTGAGTATGGATTTCTAAATTGGAGTTTCATAGCCCGATGGATTCAACAGATAAGCCACAACTTTGCTTTAATTTAATAGTAATTTGTACAACTGGTTTTGAAAGGCATACTTTTTTTCATGCATTTGCAGTTTGATAACGAGGGCGCAGCCCGAGTTAATCATGCAAATGAATGAAGAAAAGGACGTTCAAAACGTGTTGTACACGTAGTTTTTTTGCATAGTGATCTCTTGGTCGAAATTTAGTCGAAAGGGACTTCGGGATTGACAACTGTCAAATTGACATTTCAATAAAGTAATTAAAAAAAAGCGTACTTTTTTCACGATTTTTGCGTTAAAAAAAGTGGTACTTTCAATACGAATTTTCGTTAAAAAAAGACGACTTTCACGATCACTATGCAAAAAATAAATATTTTGCAGCAATTCAAAATATATTAGCATGACTAAGTGTATGTTATCATATGATCGTAAATACTGTTTAACAGTGATCGCCCTATATAGGTAAAAATGTTCATAACCGACTAGACCGGTAAATTTTTTTACCGGTACGTCTATTATTTTAGCAATCACCACCAATGTTACCCATTGCTGTGAAAGCACAGTTGCTGTCCTAAAATGCGACTAGATTTTCTCGTATATAAATAATCGATACATAAAATTTATTAGTTTATTCTCTATCTTTTGGTTGAAAACAGCTCCAGGATAACATAAAACGTTATACAATATTTGACCGTTGTAGGATTTAATATTCTCACATGGATAACTTGCTTGCTGTCGCTCGCTTACTTAACTTCCATGCTCGCATGTTAAATCCTATATAATGGTCTTATAATGTACATAACTATTATGAACTGACGATATTTAAATTTACTACCACAAAATGGTTCATAAGGGGTGGAAACGGACTTTTTTAATGAACATGTATTTATGTCGGATTTACCGTTTATTGATTTATAAGCGATTTCTCTGTGTATTTCCTACGTATCTTGCGCTTTCTTTATGTGTGCGTTAAGTTTACTTTTGAAATCAAAATACAAACATTGCTTTCTTTTACACGTCGAGGATTTGTTTGGTATTGAGTTTGCGTCAATTACCTACGTACCTTATCTTTAGATATCATAAATTCAATTATTTATTTCGGTACGAGGAACTGCTCTCTTATATTATTTGTCTGTATTTATAGAAAATAAATATCATGTTAACTGCGACGCCTTTATGTGTTATTATATAACAAGTTTCAGCGTATCAAAGAGTCTGTGTCTGATAAATGTATTTTTGGGATATCTCTTTTTCAACTTAGATTCGCGGGTTGAATCCATTTGGTGGCGCCCTTATTTGTTTTGATTTTTGATCATTTTAGTGTTAATTCATCCCTTACTCGTGAGTAGTTCAGCTTGCCCGTTGAACTCAATTGGTTACAGACTATTTTGGGTATTGATGGCTCGCTATCCGGCTAATTTTGAAGTGTTGGAAGGTTATCATTAATTTTATTTTTGTACTTCCGCCTATTGTACCGTTCAGCGGTCACAAAGACCTCTGAATCGTTTCCGATGAAGGAAAGTTATATGTAGCTTTGTAAACCTTAATCCATAAGTCCCCTACCCCTTCTCACAAAAAGTTGGGTGAGTGGTGGTTACATCACTGCCCTAGACTTCATATTATGTTATAAACAATTATTTGATCGAGCAGTTGAATACATGGTTTTTTTTCGATTTTTAACTTTAGCCGAAGATGAAACGTCAGTAGGTTTTGTTTGTGTACTTTTAAAGGTACCAGAAATGAAAGCTTCAAAATCTGGATTATTTCTCTAAAGAAGTCCAATGATTTATATTTCCAACAATGGAAATTATTACTTAATTACCATATATTTTATTGAAGTAATAAAGAATATTAGTTTTTCAGTCGACAGGTATGGTGTTGCTTCAAATTTTCACCAGGGAAGAAATGCGTCCCATTATTATTTTTTTAACTGTATGAGTGAATCTTTTCGAAATTCATAGAAATATGTTAAATGTGCATAGAAGTAATCGTATGGCCCCTTCAACTGTGATTGAAAAATGTGAAAATCGCAGAACAGCCAGAATAAGCAAATTGTGTAATAATAAAGAGAGCTCATTCTACAAAACAAATGCATAAAACTAGGAGAAAGTACAAAAATAAATTGATGTGAATATCGTTTTCGTACATAAATATTATTTGTAGTAACTTGTACTAGCACAAAGTGAGTACAAGGTGGGTTCCTAGACAAATAACGCCTGAACTTGAAAAATACGGGTTGAAGTTTCTGCCTCGTTACGAAAACGAGGGAGCTGCTACGACTTTAAACTAGAGTGGTTTCTCTATTAGGTGTAGTGGTAATATTGACTTATTTTAAGACAAGAAACTTGTAATTATAAACTATTACAAAATTACTAAAAAAGAAGCCGGGTAGCGCAGTTGGGAAACCGCTAGGCTTGCATTGAGCAAGTCCTCGGTTCGAATCCCGCAGGGGTCGAAATTTTTCCGGAATTGGGCTCGGTGAGACCATTCACAGTTGGGCACCAAAGTAACTGTGCACTACTCAGAACCACAGACCTAAGAGATAGAGTAACCAGGTCAACGCATCACCAAGACACACACCTAACACACAATGCTACAATGCACGAAAGGCGCGTTCCAACTTTGTAATTCGCAACTCGGGGCAAGTTGAGCACTACACCGCCACATGCTAGCGTACAAATCACCAGCCTCTACACCGCTAAAGTAACAAGAGGTTAATATAATACAATACAATACAATATAGAATTACTAATACTTCATATCGCAGCCTGCTAAAAGATAAGTTGAAGAGGTGTTTTACCCACCATATGTCTTGTCTTCACTGCTCGATAGAAAAATCAAGCAGTGATCGATAAACTTGGAATTGAAGTTGCTGCATATTCTTGTAGTAATTTTCATAGTTTTGAAGCAATTAATAAAGATGTAGGGAAGCTGTATTTTGTGGATGATGATAGTATAAAAAAGTATGCTTTGGTCGACCGATGGAAAGGGCAACTAAGATGTGTTAAGATGCAGGGGAGTATAATGAAAGCCAGAAATATTGTTGGGTTAATTTGCTTGTCAAATAAAGATGTGTAAGCACAATCTGGATTTCATTTAAAACAGCCTCGTTGATAGCAAACACATTTTTCTACCCCCAATGAATATAAAACAGGAAATTTGCCTGAGCAAAGGTATAAATGCAAAATTGCGAAATGCAAATACTTTTTAAGAAAGGAGAATATTTTTCCGAGCTGGGAAACCCTCCGCATCAATTCTGCGTCCACACAGAAATTTCCAGTGACGCACTTTGCAGTAGAAGCTGAATTGAGCTGTCACAAGAAGGAAGGGCGAGACTTGTCCTATCTCATTCTCGGATACGTTTAGGTCTAACAATTACAGCGCTATTCTATCGTTGCTTTTTATTCCACCTTCTTAATTTTCGAAAGTTCCAACGCTCCATCTATATTTGATCGTTTTATCAAACTTCCAGTATATCTGTATAACTTCATTGAAACGGGGAAGGAAAAGTACTCCATCAGCCCTAAAACGCAATTTAAAATCAGCGAAAATATTAAGGCAACTCCGGGCGGAATCTTGATGTTCCATTAGCCGCAATAAATGTGCGGCTCCCAGTCGGTTAGTAGGGGCGAACAACGCAGTTCCCGGATCCCGGCTCCCGAAAGTTGTAGGGGAAGGTCGGTTACGACAGGGTCTAGGTCAAGTTGAATCGATCGGGATGCTGAGGACGCGCTCGCCACGTGGGGGAGGCTTAAATTTAGGCTCCACACGCGTTTTCCTCATCCTGCGCTGGTTTCATTGAAGGGTTGTTGTAGCGAAATCCCTTCGGGTGGGACACGGTCTGTGTCCACTAATCGACAGTTCGTGTGGTGCAACGCCCTTTCAAACTAATTCGGTCTGATGGCTCGCTTGCTTTTGACATTTCGTGCGGGTGCCTTGGCGTAGCAGTAATTGGCAAAGCTTAGCCGATAGTTCGGGACGTTTTGGTCCGCAACTCCCGACATGAAGGGATTGAAAGGGATAATGTAATATCTATCGTGATGCGGCCCATAGGTATTGCTTATTTGATTGGATTCTTATTTTTTTTTTAGCTTTAAGACAATTGAATGGGTATATAATAGAAAAAATATATGGGAGGTACTAAAGTAACAGAGGTCTAGAAGATGCTTAAAATTGTAAGGAATGACGCGAGTGCACAAATAAGACTGACAACTATTGGAACTGAAAAATGGAAAAATTACTACAAGAAATTACTGAGCGAACACAGAAATGATTTTAAAGATTTCAAATACGAAGTAGATAAACACTACAACAGAGATAGAAACAATTAAATAACAGTAACAGAAGTACAGAAAGCTCGAAAAGAAACAAAAACATAGAGTTAATAAAATATGGTCCCATAAAATCCATAGAAATGTTAAGAGATAATATATTCAATGTGTGTTTGATAAATGGTAAGGAAGTTCCCGACGAATGGAGAAAGGATTGCATATATTCACTATATAAAAAAAGTAATAAAATAAGTGATCGAATTATAAGGGTCTTATAGTGACTACCTCCACATGGGAAGACTGTATGGACGAATACTGACAAAAAGAATAGAAAATGTAGTGTAGCTTATTGAAGAACAAAGTGAATTTATACCTGGCAAGTCCTGTATTGACAACTTTGTATTTTTCGATATAAAGGAAGCCTACGATAGTGTCCTATTGAATAAGTTATTTGAATCGCTAGACGAAAAAGTGCCGATCGTTTACTTTATCGCGATAAAAGGATTATACAGTAACAACAAAAGTGTAGTGATAGACGATGGAAAAGAGTCACAAGAATTCATAGCGAGCAAGGGGTTGAAAATGTAGTACATCAACTATATTATTTAAAATATTGCTATGGTATATAGAGGCCATGTATTACATTAAATACGGATATTTATTTACATGAATCTAAAATGAAAAGTTTAATACTGTAATTATATTGAAATGATAAAATGTAGAAAAATTGTATTAATGATTGCTTATTTAATTGAATAATAATTGAAACTCAAAGATTCAAAGTAAAGTTTAAAAGAAAGTTATTACATAATGAGTACTACTTGATGATGGTAACAAGAATTAATAATAAATACAAAGTTGAATGTTGCATATGACAGAAGAAAATTATATTTGTAATAATTTATAAAGTGAGTACCATTCAAATTTTTTATAACATGTAGCAGGCAGGAATAATGGTAGTCTAGGATAGCAATAAAAAATTGGGATGATTATTAGAATAACAACTTAAAAACAACAACGAAAAATTTGATAAAATGGATATAAAAATTTTGTAATTGTGTAAATACATAATAAAACCCATTAAAATAACGAAGAATTTTAATAAAACGTAAAGGGGTATGTTGGTTGCATATTACAAATGAAATAAATAGTCCAAGGCAAGATTTTTGGAATATCAAATACAATTAAAACTGGGATTGAAGAAAGCAGAACCAATTGGGTGTGTAGCAGAGATCCAGCACATTGCAGGGAAGGTGCCATTGTGTGAGCTGAGAGGGGCGCTGGTCATGGACCGTACGGGAGTTTTGGTCTGTTGCGGATTGTGTGCACTTCACACGGGATCACTGGTGGAGGCTACAATTTGTCAATTAGATATGGATACATTGTTAGATGGTGGAGATACAATAAATACTTAGGCGTGCTGGAGATGCTGTCAATGGTAGGAGGTCGGAGCCGTCTATAGGGCTGCAAAAGGTATCGCATTTTTGTTGGAGTTTGGAAGTGTCAGTGCAAAGTAAGTGGTAAAGTTGAAGGTATCGGAATAAAAAATGTGATTAATTAATATTAAGAAAGAGACATTATAAAAATAAAGTACTTACCCAGATTACAGGGATGATGCTGTCAGTTTGACATTTAATTTAAAATTTAATGACAGAAGTATTTTAAATAATATATGCAAATTTGAATCTAAATATCATACAGTCAAAACTATTGTAAAGGATTTTATTTATGTCATATTGATTGAGGGGTGTCATTAAACACTGCTTGAAAATAATAGTTGACAGCAAGTGACATTCAGAAATTGCAGCAACAAACAACTAACTAGATTTTGGCGAACCACACCCTGATCAAAAAGATTACTCATGTAAATTTGAAATAAATTCAATTTAAAGTTATAATCAAGACAAAAGTTTCAATACTTGAATTAAATAAGCATACACACGTATCCACTGCAATATATTTAAGCAAAGTGGTAGAGCACTCGAATAGAAAGTGTGGACAAATGGGGCTATCCATAGGAGAACACTATCAGAGTAATTTATTATTTGCCGACGACCAAGTCATATTAGCAGAGGATCAAGGTGATATAGAGTATATGCTACGAAACCCCGACAGAGAATACGATAAGTGGGGTCTGCAAATAAGTATAGAAAAACCCAGATACTTAGTAATTGGAGGAGAAGGACAGAATATCAAACTATAGAAGGGATTGGTTAACACATGTAACAACTTTAAATACTTAAGGGTGACGTTTTCTGAAGATGGAAAAAGTGACTTAGACATAAGAACTAGGATCGGGCAGAGAAAAAATACACTAAATTCCATCTGGTGGAGCGAAGACATAACTGTAAATACAAAGAGGAAAATATATAAATCCATAGTGCAACCTATAACAACATACGGGTCCGAAATATGGGTAATAAATAAAGGAAATAAAAAGAGGATAACAGCAGTAGAGATGCATTGTGCATGAAGAAGTTGCAGAGTGTCACGACTAAAACACAAGAATGAAGCAATCAAATAAAAAATGAAAATTGAAAGAACGATCCTCTATGTAATTGGGAAGAGAAGATTAGTATGGTACGGGCATGTAAAACGCATGGAGGAAGCAATGTGGCGAAGAAGATTATGGGAGTAGGTGGCCAATCAAAGAAGAAAAAGGGGGAGGCCACGTACTTCTTGGAGAAATAGAGTAGATGAACGGTCTTGAACAAGACAGTTAGAGATGCTTGGAAAAACCGAGAAGATTGGCGACGGGGATGTGGAAAGCAACGTCAGTTGTAGGATAAACCGCTATAGATATGAATGGGTATGGGTGGCGATTCAACAGAGGACGATATCTAGATTTACTTTATATCCCATGTTATGGGTGCCACTGTAGTCTTTTAGAACTTGATGGAAATCGACCCCTTCATATTTTTGGCAGTTTCGTGTAGTCTATTGTATTTAGGTGGTCGTTCTACACTCCTCTTTTTTCATTTCACAACATATTTTATGTAGCATTGTTCTCTGTGAATTCGATCACAGATCTTAGGGCTGCGGGTGTAAGGTGCTGGTTTTTTTTTGTTTCAGCACGGTTTTACCTGTCATACGTTAGTACAAGTCGTATTGTTGTTTTACCAACTTTAACTGTGCCTTCAACGTTCATCTACTAATGTATTATTCCAAAAACATATGTTGTAGGCAGCCTGATATTTAAGATGCATTTGTTGATTGTCAAGGTATTTTTTTAATTTACATCTACGAGTATATAAGAACATCTTTACACCTAAGTATTTGAAAGTATTGATTTGTTCTACCATGACCCTAGTTCTAGTTTGCTTCTAAAAGATTGTTTGGTCACTACTAGGTTTGGTTTTTTCCAGTTTGTATTTGCATAATATATTTTTGCCTATTTCTATGTAATTTTTCCGAGGGTCTTTGCAGTTTGTCTACTCCGGTTGCTCTCGAGAGGGCTTATCTGCATAATGCACTGTATTGATGTTTTGGATGCCTATTTGATAGTTTATTTTGGGTTGTATATTTTCAATTTTGTTCATCATTAGGTTAAAAAGCATAAGGCTCGGGAAATCGCCTTCTTCATATTCCTGTTGATACGGCAACTTTCCTTGTCAGGGTATTATTGATTTTTATTTTTGTTGTATAGTTTGTATTGATATCTATTATCTATTACTATTTTTGTTGTTTGTTCTCGTACTTTCTGTTCTTGAAAAAATAAGAACTTCAAGCTAAATTTGACCAAAGGTCTGTATTAAATCGACGAAGCTGAGTTCGACCGGTTTTACAGTAGATTCGTGCTTCTCTTCTTTTTAGTTAAAACCGTTTTCCTCATTGTCCAGACCTTGCAAACAACTCTCGGAATTCGTAATAGGTACATCGAAAGGCCATGCAAAACAGCTCAATCCCTCGAAGAATGAACAGACAATGGACAGTACTTTATAAATGGGTTTGTGAATAGTTGCTGGTTGTTTAGTAGTGTAAGTCCTCTGCAGTTTTCTGGTATTGCCTGATTAGTTCTTTTTAAAATTGTAATTCTTGTGTTTGTTTTCGAATCCTTAGTCAGGTGGTTTTTCTTTGTAATCGATAGAATAGGAATTTTACTTTTTTCGTTTGTTCTTCTCGCCCATATTTTAAGAGCTCGTTGGGAATGCCATCAGAGCTAAGCTTTTCTTACTGATGGTAACAAATGTCACTTTCTTTGCAATAGCCTTTGCAGTAGGGATATTTGATTTATATTTATTATTTTCTTATTTGCTGTCGCTTCATTGTAACGATGTGAAATACTTCACTCGGTCTTCTTCTATTATATTATTTGTTGTGTTCTTATAAATGTTTCTTGTTTGTACCATTTTTATAGGGTTTTGTGACTTTCTCATATAATTCGGCTTCCATTTCGAATTTCTATAGGTCTGGAATATTAATTTTCTATTAGTTTCGCTTTGTATTTTATGTATTATTACTTTTTATGCTAAATCGTTCACCTCCTATTTAAACCACGAGATTTTATTTTTGAATTTACATTAATTTGATTGATTTAATTGGATAAATGCTGCTTTCAGTCGTAGGAGAAATGTTTTCTTTGTAAGTACATATATGGTTCAGTAATTAAACAGACAAAAAGGTTATAATATACATACAGGGTGTCCGGAAATGATGTGAAAATATTTTAGGTGATTCTATACATAAAAATAATATTAAAAGTCAAGTAACTTTTTTTTAATTTTCATTATTAACGGAGTTACAGCAAATTAAAGTGCATGTTTTGTTAACAGTATTAAGGTACATAATACACAAGACGAACTTAGACATATTTAAGCAAAAGAGGAGAACGTTCATCAGCCGCTTTTAAAGACGCTTGACTTAATGTACAGAAATAGAGAGACACCAGTTCGACACTTTTGTATATAACTTTGTAATTAGTTATGCATTATCCTCTTTAATACTGTTAAGAACTTTACTTCTTTACTTCTAATTCTATTAAAATATATGGCAAAATAAAAAACAAATTAAAAGCAACTTTAACTCGCCGTAATATTAATAATTCGAGAAAATTGTTATATGACTTTTAGCATTATTTTTGTGTGTGGAATTGCCTTCCAAAATATTTGCACATTGTTTTGCGATACCCTGTATATACAAGCCTTTAATAACAAATATTTACAGCAATAAAATCAGCGAACAAGCATATTAAGATTGAGGTAATCGCTGTCACCCTAAGGAAATTCTAGCCCTTACTGTAATATGAACTCCACCACCGAAAGCGACCACTGGTTGAGCATTGATCATATTGATTCAATGTGCGATAGCTAGTCTTTAACATCAGATATTCTTACTGAAACAATATCAAGACTTCAAGATTCATTTGAAAACATGAGCTGCTTTCCTTTCGCGTGCATCAAACCCCGACGGCTAGAAGCCCGAGTCGCTCGGTGCTTCTCGTGAATGGAACGCGATTTAGCGGCATAGCGCACATCTAGCGCGCGCCAAAAGTTTTAAACAGTCACATAACCTTACAACGTTATTTTGAGAAATTTTTGTTTGGTGCTGAACAGTAACAAAAACTAGCTGAAATTCATTTTCATTTTTTATTATAACCAAAAATATTCTAACACTTTAAGAACTTATAGTATACTGAAAAATTAAATCTATGCACCCACTATTTTACTACAATATCACAAGTGAATTGTCTTCTTCTATCAGTCTTTGTTTTCCTAATAGCAACTGCTTTAGAAAATGAAACAAATTTAGATGTAGGAATGGTAAGCGTTTAATAAAATGTTTAATTAATAACTTAGTTATATAAAATTTAACAAATTCAAAATCCTAACAATTACAAAAAAATTAACATTCCTATAGCTAAAAGTTCTGTTCATGCGCAAAGATGAGGCTTTACTTCAATGATGACATTTTTTCTTCAAAAAATTTAACATAGCACCTAAAACCAGGGAGAAGTTGCACCTAACCTCAAATGATTTCGCCTTCGCGCCTTTTAAAAATTAAAAGTATGCCATGCTGGCTGGCTGTGGCTTCGCGCCCCGACCAACGAGCTGGTCCTTGAGAGGAAAGGGGAAATAAGCCCAGAGCGACTCCGAGGTTAAACGCCCTTGTGAAAGGAACGAGGTGCGCGAGAGTTTGGAGCCGCTCCGAGCTGCTCCCATGGATGAAAGGAAAGCGCCTATTGTATCATACCTCAAACAATCGATAGTCAACTGTTGTTTTCCTGTTGTAATGTAGAGCGATTGATATATGGTACCTTCTAGCGTTAACGTCTTTTGAAGTATTGTAATGCAACGAGGTCTCCTTGCAATCTTTTTCTCGAAATATGACGTAAAAGACTTCGTGATGTTCCTGCCAAGTCTGGAATACTCACTAGTCACTTGACAATCTACCCTTTGGTCTATTAGAACAGGTAACTTGCCTGTTCAGCTGATAACTGAGTTGTTCATTGTGTAAAGACAAATACCACCAACTCAAGGTACAAAATTGACATAATGATTGAAATACACTGATTCAAAGGAGGAATCAAAAAAGTTTACAATCAAATTGACATCGAAACAACCAAATAAGTGCAAGGTGGAGTGTTTTTTTTTTTAGTTTATTAGCACAAATATGACCCTCTATAATTGAAAATATCATGCTACTGATTATTGGGAAATTTGTCAATATACGTTGTATGGTGTTGTAGTTATTCATTTTGAGTAGTTATTTTACATTGTATTGAGCACATACATATTTTTTGACGACCGTTAGCCAGGTATACAGCATCACATAACGAAAAACGAATGGCAGCATACTGCTCTACAACGTGGCAAAATTCCAATGGAGCGGCCATGTTTTCAAACTGCCGAAAGGTTTTGCGTAGAGTCGTACGTGGTGTGGTGTCCCTGTATAAATATTGTTAAGGACTTTATAAACTTTTGCCGCCTCTCTTGCATTCTGAATTCATACTGTGCGCAGTAGAAGGTCAAGCGGGCTTTGCCTCGCCGTTCACCGCACTTAACTTCCATCTGTCGACGAGACTGCATGCGAAGGAGTCCGCCCGCGAAAGCTAATTCTTTGTAAATGTTCAAACGTTCAATGTGTTGTTTATTGCTAATAAAGTAACATATTTCCGGCTTTCAACGAGTGTATTTATTCAGTGAAACCTACAATTCATACAGTCCACAAATTCCAAGGCGAGCTGGCAATCAGGAATTTTCCAAATAACGGAAAACTGAGAAGGCTCCACAACATGGTCCTACAGAGCCAGGATTAAACCACATTAGGTCATTGCGAGTCCAATCAACAGCGACAGCATTCGACAACATTGGTCATTGGCAAGTACAAGCAGTTTCAATCGTGTTAAATTCAGTCCTAGCGAGAGGAAGGAAGACAGCATACGGTGCTAGCAACGTGAGAGCGAGATAGCCAAACGCGGCAACAACGTGCAGGTGTGCATGCCAGCAGCCGGCCCGGAAGCCAGACGGTAGTACAAACCACAGCAACGAGAATAACGAGAGAGGCGGCACACACCAATATCAATGTAAGCCTAATTTCCTATTTTTGTGATTTCCTATGCATGAATATTTGGTTTTCTATCATCTGTGTTTGCATGTGCATAATTTCAGCTGCGTATTATTGCGTAAACAAATGGTTTATGATTCATATAAACATTTTAATTGCGTGAAATGCCAAGCTATTACGTTTGTTAGCGATATCCCCTGCATGTTTCATACTGCAGTCGAAGCAGTCACAAGTGAATCATCTCGCGTTGTACCAGGGTCGTTTTCTGCGTCGTTAGCGACAAGTTTCTCGCGTTGTTATCAAGCGCTGTCTGCGTTGTAAACAAAATTCCGTACCAGAGGCGTGCGAAAGGTTTTATCATTAAATAATATTTCAGATTCTGCAAGTAGTAAGGCTACCACGCGTAGCATCTTGCCTGAAATATCACAGATAGTTGACCCGTTGGGTCCGCGTACCAGAAGCGTACAAAATTCACGCCAGTGGCGTACGAAAAGTTAGTTCGATCTGTTAAATTGTTTTTAATCTCAACAATTATGGATTCGCTTGTAAGAGTACGAGGCTCTATTAAAGGAAAGCTTACGCGTTTTGCAAATTACGTGCAATCTTTGCAAACAATTTATGATGAAGATCAATTCTTATCTAGCGCTCAGATTGTTCAATTGCAAGAAAGATTGGATGCTATAGCCACCGTGCTATCGGAATATTATGTGGTTCATGAACAAATTTTAGAAAACAGTAAGGATACAGAATCTGAAATGCAGCAACAAGTTGAATTTGAAGATTCTTATTTTTTCGCAATATCACAAGCTAAATGTTTGATTAATGAATACAACAAACAGTCTGATGTTGCACCAGATCGTTCTGGATCTCCTAATGGTAGCGTGAGATCAACGCATTCAAATTGCAGTTCGCATTGCAATAATCAAGCTGTACGCCTTCCTGCCATTTCGATTCCCAAATATTCAGGAAGTGTTTCAGAATGGTTAGAATTTCGTGAGATATTTAGTAGCTTAATTCATGAGAATCAAACGCTGACTAATATTCAGAAGCTGCATTACCTAAAGGCTAGTTTACAGGGTGATGCAAGCCAAATTATAAAAAGTTTAGAGTTTACTGCGGGTAATTATACTCTAGCTTGGGAGGCATTGTGCAATCGATACAATGATCCAAAAATTCTGGTTCATAACCACCTCAAGGCTATTTTCGAGCTTGAATCTTGTAGTAAGGAATCTGCAACTAAATTACGTACGATTAGCGATATGTTATTCAAACATTTTGCAGCAATCAAATCATTAGCTACCGAAAGCGAGCTTCTTGATTTTGTTATAATTTATGTAGTTTCTAAAAAACTGGACCCCACTACATTTCGTGAATGGGAGGTCCTTAGAAACCGGTCAAGTTCTGACCTGCCTAATCTTGATGAGTTCAAGGAATTCTTACAAAATACAGCAAATCTTCTAGAAACGCTAGAGGTAAAAGATAGCAAGCTTGTACCCGAAAGGTCTTCCAAGGTACATTCTAAATCATTTGTGTCGGGTACCCCTTCGTGTCCACTTTGTAAAGGATCTCATTCCTTGTACAAATGCGATAAGTTTGTCAAGCTGTCTGTTCTTGACAGAAAGTCAAAGGCAAAAGAGCTCCGCGTATGCTTTAATTGCCTAACTCAGGGTCACCTTGCGAGCCTCTGTAGCTCCAAATATACGTGTAGAAAGTGCAAATCAAGGCACAACACACTTCTTCATGAGGATAAACCTCAAAATGCTTCTTCTAGTCAACCAGGACCTGCGATGTCGGCAGAAACCCCTGTTGAGCTAAATCAATCGATTTCTGCTTTCTGTTCGAATGCTTTGCAGGTACTCTTACCTACGGCTACCGCTAAACTCATCGCTGATGATGGTACGCCTCACGTTGTGCGAATCCTGTTGGATTCCGGTTCCCAATCGAACTTTATACGTTCAGATTTGTGTAAAAGGTTGAAGCTTCCAACTCGCGAAGTCAACGTTACTGTTTCTGGCTTAAGTAAAGCCACTTCTCAAATCAAAGCTAGGTGTGATATCAAGCTGCAAGCCCCCCACACTTCATACGGCATTGGCCTATCCTGTCTTGTTCTCGATGAGATTACGGGTGTTACCCCAAGTTTTCGTGTCCAGCGAAACAGCTTCAAGGTTCCTGATAACATCAAGTTATCAGATCTGTCCTACGACCAGCCGGGCACCATCGACATTCTGATTGGTTCGCCCATTTTCTGGCAGCTCCTTTGTATTGGACAAATTGGTCTAGGCCCAAATCTTCCCATCCTCCAAAAGACTCGGTTTGGTTGGATTGTTTCTGGCCCTACAGGCCCCCCTTCTGCGTACCCTGTACAGTGCAATCTTAGCACGATCGAGGATGCTTCTGACCCCATTGCTAGGTTTTGGCAACTCGAACATTACCCTGAGGAAAAGGTCCGCACAAATGAAGAGAACGCCTGTGAGGCACATTTCGTGCAAAATACTCAACGAGAAGCGAATGGTCGATTCGTTGTCTCTATCCCTCTCAAGGAACCTGTAGAGGTATTGGGTGATTCATTGCAAATCGCTCAGAAAAGATTCTTATCAGTAGAGAATATTTCAGATTCTACAAGTAGTAAGGCTACCAATCGTAGCAGCTTGTCTGAAATTTCCCAGATAGTTGACCCGCTGGGTCTGTCAAGCCTTTAGTGGCACGGTCCCACCTGGCTAAGCGAAGGTGAGGCATCTTGGCCTACTTCCATGTTCAATATTTCAGATTCTACAAGTGGTAAGGCTACCAATCGTAGCAGCTTGTCTGAAATATCCCATATTTCAAATTCTACAAGTGGTGAGGCTACCAAGCGTAGCATCTTGCCTGAAATATCCCAGATTTCAGATTCTACAAGTAGTAAGGCTACCAATCGTAGCAGCTTGTCTGAAATTTCCCAGATAGTTGGCCCGCTGGGTCTGTTAAGCCTTTGGTGGCATGGTCCCACCTGGCTAAGCGAAGGCGAGGCATCTTGGCCTGCTTCCAAACATGTTCGTGCTGAGCTTCCAGAATTCAAAAAAGAAGTTCAGAGTCTTCCTGTAACCTCTGTTGAACCATTTCCGTTCAATCAGTATTCAAGCTTCGCTCGCTTACAACGAGTTACAGCTTATTGTTTTGTCACAAAAGCAGTGCACCTTGAATTGGTCGCTGATCTTTCTACTGAAACCTTCTTAATGGCTTTTCGCCGGTTTGTGGCTCGTCGAGGCAAACCGCTCCATGTCTACTCTGACAATGGCACTAACTTTGTAGGCGCTAATTCCGAGTTAATCGAATTAGGCAATTTTCTCGCGGAGCAAAACCTTTCTATTTCCGAATCAGTCGCAAGCGACGGAGTAGCTTGGCATTTTATACCCGCGCACAGTCCCCACTTTGGCGGATTGTGGGAGGCCGGAATCAAGTCCTCCAAACATCACATACGTCGCGTTATAGGTAACGCTAGTCTAAATTATGATGAATTTAGCACTTTGTTAGCACAGGTGGAAGCGACCTTAAACTCCCGACCCCTGTCCCCTTTGTCCTCTGATCCAAACGACCTTCAGCCTTTGACTCCTGCTCATTTTCTGATTGGTCGTCCGTTGGTGTCACTGCCTGATCCCAACGTTACTGAGATAGCCGAGTCTCGGCTGTCTAAATACCAGAGAATACAACAACTTCACCAGAATGTGTGGAAGAGATGGAGTAAAGAGTACATCTCGGAACTCCAACAGCGCACCAAATGGCGCACGCATCTTTCGGACCTCCAGCCTGGTTCCATGGTCCTCATCAAGGATGACAATCTACCCCCTCTGAAGTGGAGGTTAGGCCGGGTCACCGAGCTGCACCCTGGCCTTGACGGCGTTACGCGTGTGGCGTCAGTGAACACTGTGTCAGGGATCGTGAAGCGATCCTTCGCCAAATTGTGCCCGCTACCTAGTGTTGTGAACTAGTGCGTTAGCGTTCAGCGCAGTTTTCGTAAAGCCTTTTGGCTCCCCATTGTTCGGGTTTTCTTGTACTAGATTAAGATCCATGTACTATTATGCTTTGTATATATGTGTGTTCATGTTACATGTTTTACTCTAGCTTTTACATGTCAACTCTGTACTGTTTTATTTGAAAGGTTACCCTTTCCAAGGCGGGCGGTATGTTAAGGACTTTATAAACTTTTGCCGCCTCTCTTGCATTCTGAATTCATACTGTGCGCAGTAGACTCCCGGGCGGGTCCGATTCTAAAAACTCACTTACGTTCCATCTGTCAACGTGGCAGCATGCGAACCGGTCCGCTCTACGAAAGCTAATTCTTGTAAAGGTTCAAATGTTCAATGTGTTGTTTATTGCTAATAAAGTAACATATTTCCGGCTTTCAACGAGTGTATTTATTCAGTGAAACCTACAATTCATACAGTCCACAAATTTCAAGGCGAGCTGGCAATCAGGAATTTTCCAAATAACGGAAAACTGAGAAGGCTCCACAACAGTATTATTACTGATTATTCAACACTATAATGAAAGAACCAATGAAAATTGTTCAATTTGTCAGAAACGGCCAATCAAAATTGACTGTCTTTGAAAACACCTAATTTCGCAGTGTTTTCACGCGAGCCCAATTCGTTTCATTGATTTCAATTTAGTGAGTAGCCTTTGACTGACATTTCACTAAAACGTCAAACTGAAGTTTTCAAATCGGCGTCGTTCTAAAAACTCATAATAATCGTGTTAGAAGCTCCAGTATTGAATTAATAATGGAAAACGTTAAAAATGTGTGCTGTCGAACACGGTGAAAGTCATATACCGATATTGTTGAATAGTCTTTCCAAATACCACTCAAGGTAAAAATTTTTAAGAGAATTTTTTTCTTTAACATATAAATTATTGCAAATTTCTCTCAACAAAAACTGCTCAAATTCCACTCGACCTGCGGTCTCGCGGAATTTTTAACGCAGTTTTGGTTTCCCGAAATTTAAACACAATAATTTGCATGTGAACGAAAATATTCTCAAAAAAAATTCACCTTTTGTGGTATTACCATTGAAAATTTGATTTAACGGGAGACGTAAAAAACGTAAAAGATAAAAAATAAATCACAAAGACGATGATGCAGCCACAATACTGGTTTTGGATTCAATAGCAGAAAATCCGAAAATGTCACTAAGGAAGAGATCTGAACAAATTTATATTAGCAAGACACATATTCAAAGAATTTTGACAGAAAATAAGTTTAAAGCCTTGAAGCCGAAAGTAATTCACTCGCTAGAAGTTGGTGATAATGCACGTCAATTTGACTTCTGTTTAGAAATAGGAGAAAGAATTGCAGTAGATAGACAGTTTCATAAAAATATTATTTATTCCGATGAGAGCACTTTTTCTACCAATGGGGTGGTATCGTCGCAAAATTGTCATTTTTTGGTCGCAAAAGAATCCATCATTTAGAGTTACCTCAACAAGTCAATAGTTTAACAAGGTTAATGTTTGGTGTGCGATTACTTTCGACCAAAACAATTGGTTCATATATTTTTTAAACAAATTTAAATCAAATTTCATATTTGGATATGCTAAATAGATTTTTCTGGCCAGAATTAGATGAAGAAAATTTGGAATATATTGAAAAAGCATATTTGCAACAAGACGGATGTCCGGCTCACTCAACACTTCAGATCCGCAATTGGCTTGACAGAAAATTTCTAGAGAAGTGGATAGGCAGGTTTGGTCCTATTCCGTGGCCAGACTTGATAACAGCTTGATTATTTTTTTTTATTCTTAAAAGAAAGAGTGTACGAACAACCTTTACAAAACCAAAGTTATTCAAGCAATAGCCCAAGTAGATCAATAAATGATCCACTCCACATATGCAGAATTTAGAAGAAGATTGGAGAGATGTGTTGAACTTGGCGAAGTGGAAGTAAAATAGTTTTATATTGCTGTATCCTTATGACTTACTTTGCTGTTTTTGGGTTTTTCAGCCCCTGTAATGCAACATACCTTATGAATGATGAATTTAATTTAATAATAATATCCAGATATCAAATGGGTATCATGTGATGTAACAGTTGTATGGTTTAACTGGTGGTGTTGTAAAGGGCAACCAGAGTGGTTGTTTACATATGTAGTAAGAAATAACTTGAATTGATAATCTGCGTTAAATAGTCACCTTAATGGTTAAATTCCTATTAATTGTGAAGAATAATAATTGATGATTTGATACGTAATAGCAATACAGTATTCTCTACGATCAAATTTGACTGTGGGTCACAAGTATTATTCAAAAATAGAATTCAAGATTGTTTGATTCCATTTAATGTGGTATTTTACTACGAAGCCAGTAAAAAAGTGCAAGTGAGTGTTGTGGTATGCGGTTGAACTGTCTATCCACATAATAAGGGGGTCAAAGAGCTAAAGTCTACACATTACCCTTTTTATGTGACGTCAGAAATAACAAAACATAACGTTTAAAACTTATCTCTTATATTACATTGAAATTCAAAAAGATCATTTAGATCGCAGGTAGTATACTTTAGAAAGAATTTGACATATACCTAACCTTTAAAGTGAGGGATACTCTAAATAGCACATTATTCAAATTAAGACATTCTTGGCCTATGTAATTCGACGCTTCTCTTCTTCGAAGAAGTCCCTAACGCTTAAAATATTTTACTGTCATTTTGCGTATATATCACATTGACAGTATTATAAAACCAGTCATACTTAACGGACCTGACCAAAATCTTCAGATTTTTTGTTTCGTCAAGTTTCTTATTGTTAAATAAAGAGAGAAAATTGTTACGCCACAGCAAAAGGGTAATGTGTAGACCTTACGAGTTTTTATTTGGACGGGAGCAACCCAGGGAGATGTTTGCTGACTAACATTTACCCAGTTAGGAGCTGGGATAACACAATCAGGTACAAGATATACTATCAGAAGGTTAGTGCCCATTTCTTATAACATATTAAGAAGTATATACCAAGATTATTTCTGAGGCTTTCGCGGCCATTGTCATTAAGTAGCCCGGAAGTCGTTTGTTACTTAGTATATACCAAGTTTGGTGCGGCAAATCATTAAAACAATTGTAAATATATAATTAGAAATTAAATTAGAATAATTTATTTTCTAAATTTGATAGTGATTCAAGTACTCGACGGTTTTCGGTCATTATAACTTCAAATTTAAATTTTTTGGATTAGGTTATTTTTAGAATCGTAATTTAAATCAAGTTTGGATACTTAAACATTTGATTAAAATATTTTGATAATATCTATTTAATTTTTCTGTCAGATCAAACTTTGAAGAGGTACTAACAAACTGAAGTATGAATTTAATTTGGTGTAGTACCTGAAAAGTGTATTTGATTCACGAAGTCAAATAATTATTATATTTTAAAGTAATTCGGTCTTCAACTACAATAAAAAGTTGTTAGTTGAAGATTAATCCATCCAGCTGGGAACTAGGAGTCGCATTGCTTGTAAGCTGACTAGTCGAGGCATTAAAAAACTATAATCACATGACATAATTCAAAATGTCAAATTGATTTATAAGATACGTCAATTTATATTTATTTCATTAAGAAGTAAAATAAGTACATAAAGAGCTATATCTGCTGGTGTTTCTTTTTAATAGACAGTAAAAGGGTATATTTAATTTAATATTATTTGTAATAACCCCGCGAGAGGGTGGGATATTACATTCCCTGTATAAAAACAAAATTTTATAGTGCGAACCAATTTATTTTTTAATAAAGCATAATTTTTAAAGAAAATTGCGTTTTCGAAAGTATTAAATAAGGAAGTTAGTTCCAAAATATCCCAAAATGTTTAGTTTTGACTTGTAAGCTATGCTTTCAAATCTGAACATAAAATTCCAAATCACTTTTCTTAATTACATTTCCACGTAGAGTTAAGATTTTTGGGAATTTACCCTTTATTGTTTTTAAATTTTTGAACACCCTGTATATTAAATCGAACCTTTCTTTTCCCGGGTTTTAAAGCAAGCACATATTTTTATGAAGAATAACTTTTTCTCGAAAATTGAAATTTGTGGTATAAGCAACCCGAACTGGGGACACCCTGTATATGATGTCCCCAAAATATGTAGACATGGCTTAACCACTGGGCTAAAAATAAGACAATTTAACTCAACTTTTGTTGATAGCACAAGAATATTTGGATCAATTGAATGATATTCGGTATGACACTCCATGGACTACTAGCTACTAGTGACTGAAATATGGGCGACGCAACACATATTGGAGAGTAAGTAAATTACGTTTTAGTGGCAAGAGTTTTTTTTTTGTGTAAACAATAAAATATACAACTGTCTTTCTGTTTCCAGTTTCCAAAAAAAGTACAATGTACTCGCCCAGATTTTGTTATTTTTTGTCTAAATTCAGATATCAAAAATGCAGCAACAAATATCTACTTAATTGATCTCCTGGCTTTACCATTCCAAAGTTATTCTCTGATACGTATCGTGATCCATGTTTCACGTTTCATCCACTTGTAGAACATGATAATAAATAATCAACATTATCTCAAAAGATGATCACAGGTAGTGTCAAAAATAAAATTACGTGCTATTTAATTGTAATTGTTTTACTACTACAAGCTACTGTTAACAATTCTGAAATATTAAAATTGTATTTTTACTAATAGTCCATTTACTAAAGGAAAAAAGTTCTAACTTCGTTGACTCAAAACCGATTTTGAAATTTTTTTTTTATTATTTCGGAAAAAGTTTATAGAAAAGTTCCCCATATGTGAGAAAGTGTGCTTTTTATTTTTTCAATTGTTATTAACAAATAAGTGTTTTTTAATATATTCTTAATTAAAAAAAAATATAACTTCTTTATTTATTTAAACCATTGCCTGACATTTGATAACATAAGGTTTTGGGGTTCACAGATTACGAATCTGGCCTCAAAATTGGTCTAAAAACAAAAATGGCGTCTAAAAAATGGCGTCAATGGTCTAATTTTTTATTTTATTTTTTTAATTTTTACTAGATGTCTAGTGGTTTTTGGGGTCGCTGATTACGAATTTGACATTAAAACTCAACTAAAACACAAAATGGCGGATCCAAGATGGCAAAAAAGCGTATTTTTTTATTCGAACTTTATTTCTTATCTATATAGGGTTTTTTGGGTCGCTGATCTCAAATTGTATGTTAAAAATTATCAAAAATTAAAAATAACGTCTTTAAAGCGGCAAAATAGCTTTATTTCTGAATTACTCAGTAATTATAAATATAGCATTAAAAGGTTAATTTTTATTCTGTACGATTATTATTATTATTATTATTATTTAATAAACATTATATACAAATAAAATTCTAAATTGTTAAATTTACTCAAATTTAAATAGATTAACTACATTTAAATATAACATACGAATACATACGTTTAAATTCCAACGCCTAAAAATGTGTTTTCTACAACCTCTTTGTAGAATTTCCAAAAGATATTACTGAATTAATAGATTTTTCTGTTTGTGACGGACGGAGGAATGTTATTACATAAAAACAAATGGCAACTTGTTCAACAGTATGGTGCAATTTTAGATATATTAATTTTATTGTACGTAACTATCGAAAAAAACAAGTGTTTTTGTCGATTATCAGAAACATAGAATAAAATGTGCTGAAAGAGACCGACGTCTAAAAACGAAAACTGCACCAGATATTCGATTTGAAAGAGACAGGGTTTTAAAGTTGTATCAAGAAAAAATTCTGGCAAATGTCTTTCATGTCGTTTTATTGATTTTTCAAAAGAAACTTTAGCTGCAAATAATATCCCTGCTCTCAAGCTGAAAGTGATACTGATCGGTTAATAGTTACAACAACTCTCAATGCATCAAATAAAAACATAGTCGTAGTATCAGAGAATATAGACCTATTACTTTACTACAGCTTTAGTTTCTCCTGATAAAGATATATATTATTTAAACCTGCCAAAAATAAAAAAAAATAAAAAATTATCTTCTTCTAAAAGCCTGCAATTTGCGCATCCCAATTGTAGTGAGCATGTTTTTTCTGTACATGCTTTAACTGTATGTAACACAACTTCAGCATGTTTTAACAGAAGAAAGAATCTTCTTCTTCTTGTTGTTCAGGTGCTTATCCGATTTCGTATGTTTGCGATCAACACGGCTATCTTCACTTTATTGATTGCAATTCTAGATAACTCATTGGATGATATCCCATACCACGCCCTTAGGTTTTGCAACCAAAATACTCTTCTGCGTCCTGGTCCACGTTTGCCATATATCTTACTTTGTATAATAGATTGTAGTAGGGTGTACTTATTCTCATTCCTCATTATATATCCGAGGTATTGGAGTTTGCGTATTTTGATGTTGTTCATGATCTCTTTACTTTTTTTTTTCATTCTCTCCAGAACTTTAATATTTATTACACGGTCTTTCCATAATATCCGCAATATTCTCCGGTATAGCCACATTTCAAAGGCTTCGATTTTTTTGTGATTGTTTCGTTAAATGTCCAGGACTCGACCCAATAGAGCAAGATGGGAAAAATGTAGCATCTTGGCATTCGAGTTTTGGTGTTAAGGTGCAGATCATGGCTTTTGAATCTAGTTTAATATATTGAAGACATATAAGGATGAGGAAGACGAATAAGACCGGCACCTTATTAAAGATCCACATGGATAAGTCTTAGTAAATGAAGCAATGGCCATGTTCAGGAAAGAATAAATTTGCCAAAATATTTGAAAATAGCAGTGATTTACAAGAGACTACAAAAATTTTGATAAAAAAATGTTGGTATAAAATGTATGCTTGCAATGTATGGTGCAAAGAAAGGTAACTGCTTAAACTCTTACAGGAATGTTTAATTGATTGAAAGTTTTTTATTATTCATATACCGCATATTAAATGAGGTTACAGACAATACAATACATATATTTTTTAAATAAAAACATTTTGAATTTTAGGTTTGTTCTTTTATTAAGGCGTCTACTAAAAAAGTAGCGTTAATTTAGCATCATTATGCCCTACGATGGATTCAGCAGAATAACATTTAAAACGCGTGTATTTGCAACACAGTTGTGGCTGGAAAACCAAGATATTTCAAGGGAAGATTGGGGTTCGAAATATGATACAGGAAAGTGTTTTCCAATCCTAATGACACAAGAACCAGCTCCACAAAACATCTTTATTTTTTTGCAATTACAAAACTAGTTGCGGGCCAGCTTGTGGGTGTAGGAAAAGTGGCCTTTAGGCTCGGCGGCTTACTGTGAATGTGGCGGAAATAGTTGCCTTAATTCACGACCGGCAGTGTCAGTGGAAGAAGTAGAGGAAAAAGAAACTAAAGCTAAATATTTTTTTTCTTGTTTTTAAATGTATCTTAAGTTAATTTTAATAAATCAATTAAAATATAATATCTTTAATACTCATTTAACTCTTCTATCATTTGTTTCCACCATTTTTCGGACACCATTTGGGATGAGCGACCCAAAAAACCCCTAGGTATAGGTATCAAAAATAAAACAAAAATTGACCCCTTTCCGCCATTTTGGTCCGCCTTTTTTTATTTTAGTTGAGTTTAAAGGTCAAATTCGTAATCCGCGACCCCAAAAACCCCCAGACATCTAATAAAAATAAAAAATAAATAAAATAAAAAATTAGACCTTTGACGCCATTTTGTTTTTAGACCCATTTTGAGGCCAGATTCGTAATCTGCGTCCCCAAAAACCTTATGTTATCAAATTTCAAGCAATTGTTTTGAATAAATAAAATAGTTACACATTTTTTAATTAAGAGTATATTAAAAAACATTTGTTTGTTAATAACAATTGAAAAAATAAAAAGCACACTTTCTCACCCATGGGGAATTTTTCTATAAACTTTTTCCGAAATAATAAAAAAAAAATCTTCAAAATCGGTTTTGAGTCAACGAAGTTAGAACTTTGGAGAATTTTTAGCGTTTAGAAAATGGACTATAAATTGCATAATAATTTTTATCTACGACCACTACTAAAAGTAGGCTTTTTAGCGCTAGCTTGTTTCACTAAAAATGACGTTTTATAGTTTACCGTGGTTAAAGAAATCAGCTGTTTACTTTTAGCTCTAGTGCTAAAAGTGAAGTGAGGTTATAAAACTACAATTTCGAACTGGAAGTGAAGTTGTAAAGTTATTCTAGTTGCTTCTTGCGTTACAGGTAAAGTGTTTTTGAAATAATTAAAGCGTTATGTAATGATTACACTCAGATGTGGAGTATTAATAATTACATTTCGTAACTGACCTTGACAGCACTGGCTTCTCAAACATTTGCCCGCTCATGGCCTACTATTTATTATGACATAAATTAGAAGTGTCGTAGATGCAAAAATTTGTTAAATCGATATTTATGGATTAATAACGGTAAAATTAAGGTCGTAGATAAAATATCGTATGCAACGCGTGCTAAAAGTCGTTTATGCACGAGACATGTTATGAAACGAAGCCGAAGGCTTCGTTTCATAATTTTCATGTCTCGTGTTAGCACTTGTTGCATAAATAGCTATTATTTTTCTAATAGTTATTTAACCAACAAGTGTGTTAATGAAGGCGATTAATAATCGAAACTGTTTAAAGCACGAACGAGCGATAGCGAGTGAGTGCCTTTAATAGTTGAGATTATTAATCGCCTATTAACAAACGAGTTGATTACAAAATTTTTTCGTTGACCGCAAAATCTTTTTTGTGGCGAAAAATTTGATTAATACAACTAACCTCCATGCAAAATATCATCAAAACGTCAAAATCACAAAAACAGTTAGTTAATGAAAAAGAGTGTATTAATCAAAAACAGTGTATTAATAGATCTATTAATCCATCCTTTTAAAAAAAACAGTTAATTAATGAAAAAGAGTGTATTAATAAAAAACAGTGTATTAATGACGTCTATTAATCCATCCTTTTTTAGGAAAAATAATTCATTAATATTGAAATTAACAAGCGGTCAACGAAAAAATATTTTTAATACTTTATTAGTGGATATAACAGTAAATGACGTTCATATTTTATTAGGTTTTTAAAAATATTTTGATTCACTTGGGACCTACCATATTTTAAAAAGTAACAAAGCCAGTTGGTATAGTAAAAAACTTGACAGAACATGGATATAGTTCAAAAATTGAATTATTTGAGTGTTTTTAATTAAACTGAGTTTTTCAATACTACTATTAATGAACGGCTTCAGTAACAAAATTACTGGGCAGCCTTGAGTGTGAAAAATTCAGTTTTACATGTTACCAATTAAAACATTCAAGGGAATTCAAAATTGTTCAATTTGAAATAAAATTGAACTAGGTATAACTGCTGTTGCAATACTGTGTTAAAATTTATCACTCATTTGTAGGAGGGGCTTCTATGGAATCTGTTCGTTAAACCATGTTAAACGTAGTATAGCATATGTTTTCATTAAATTTTTTATATATTAATGGTACTGAGAACCAAAAATGTTCCTAAAATTTCATATACTTCCCTTATAAGTAAATGCCACTTTTAGCTGTAGCGATTATTTTAAATATGAGAAAGTTTAAAATATTGCTAATAATTTAGATTAAAAAAAAATGTTTCAGCACTGATTGAATTTTGACTTTTTAGTAGTAGGGGGAGTAAACCAAATTCACACACCCTTAAGACCTTGTGATGGAATAGTTTCCAGTCATATTTGTGTATGTGTCCGTGTGTAGTTTTGTACTCTACCTCAGAGACGAGTTTTCCTCATTATAAATTCTTTTCAGCGTTATAGATTATTTAAAAATATTACTAGTACTTTAGATTTTTAAGGAATTTTATCATTAGAGTTTGATAAATTTTCTGTAAAGATAGTGTATGTATGCACTAAAATATACTTTATAATGGGAAATTTTTTTTTAGTTAGTGACGCATTGGATTTTACAATGCTTTTTGAAGTTTTATTATAAATTTTACTCTAGAATCGCAAAAAAGGGTCTGCTCTATTACCGCGCAAAGTTACCTACTAGAATTGTTTTTCGGTTACTCATTGGAAATTACCTGTCCTAACTAAATGAATAAATGTAAATAATTTATTAATTTAACAGTTTAACATAACTACGAACGTTCAGTATTGAAGATCTCAACATTGGCAATTAAATAATTGCAGTATCATAAAGGCTTAAAATTTTACTTTTAGTTACTACTAACAATTGAAAACTTTAAAAGTGCTAGTTATTCAACTTTGACCGGACATATCCTGAAAGAAAATAACGAGGTTTCTTTTTAGTGAGTAAATTTTAAATTGTAATGATTCCAAATCAACTGTATTACAAAAAGTAATTATTATTTAAACCTACTTTATACTCACCTCTCTCTGCTAATGTAAATACATCAAGTTTTGAAGAGAACATGCTATTTTATTTGTGTTATTCCAGTTCACTTTCAGTTTTACACACTGCACATTTTTCTAACCATAACCAGAGTTAGAAAGTTTCGCGTATGCGCTTTAGCTGTGGTTCGCTATTGTTCATTAATTGAAAATATAAAAATCGACTGGAGAAGACAACGGCGTTAACCCTGCATGTTGCGGTGGTAAACAAAACGGGGTTGCCAAGGTAACGCTGTCGGGCGTCGGCGGTTAAGCAATTTCACTTTCAGTGTTCAGTGGTACTTGGTTCGATTACGTTCAATCGAAGTGGGGAAATCTTATTGTCTTACGCTGGATATGAGTGCACAATGGGCATAAAGTAACTGAAATAAATTGGAAAATTAGACTTTTACATCATCACTGAACTAGGAAATTTGAGTAAATAGGCGACTGAAATGACAACTAGAATTGAAAACCACAGAGTTTAGTTTAAAGACAAACATTTTTTGATACTTCTCAAAAGTTCAAAAAAGTTCACTTCAATTAGTACATCTAGTCACTGTTTACCGTTGATGACAGCTTCATGCTGGATTAGTACTTCTTCTTCTTCTTTCTCTGCCTTCTTCTAAAGAAGTTGGTCGATCAATAAAGCAAATTGTAAATACTTGCGATAAAGCTAAACCGGCTCATTTTGAGATTTTTACTTTCCTCGTCTAAAAGACGAAGGAAGTATTGTAATCACGAAAAAATTCCTTCTGAGATTTCATCAGATCTTCACGTTTCAGGGTTCCTAGATGACGAAAACAGGTTTTATCAATTTCGTGTGTCTGTCACCCTGTCTGTATAGCTGTCTATCTGTATGTCTATCTGTCTGTTGTAAAGTATAACTCTTTGTCGAAGGAAGACGATATTTTACATGCGTATTATATGTCTCACCGGCGTGAAACCAAGAAGGTTTCGGTAAGATATATACAGGGTAAACACATTAAAAAAGCATTTGGTTTTAAACCAAGAACTATTACTTAAATGAAACTAATATTTTCACATAACTCGGTTTCTTACTCTTGACGAAAAAGAGCTATTTTTGGATCCAACATATACAGGGTGAGCACTTTTAAAATATGAAAGTCTGTTTGTCACTTCCCTCGTCTAAAAGACGAAGGAAGTACTTTACGTTGTAGGGTTGCTAGATAACGAAAAACAGGTTTTATCAATTCCGTTTATCTGTCTACCTGTTGCCGGTACAACTCAAAGACTATCTGTTTGAGGAAGATGATATTTTCCATGCAGATGATATGTCTGTCTGCCATATAACCGAGAAAATTTGGGATAAATATTGCAATGAACCACTACTCTACTTGGTGATAATATGTTAATACATAAATAATGTGTAGGAATATCACCACAAATACGTATAATTAGAGTTAGTTTTACTAAGAATTCAAATATGCCTTCTCAGGGCTTATTAAAATGACGTTTTGATATAATTCCTGTGCAAAATAAATGTTTATTGCCTTTCTTTTTTTATTTATTGACAATTACTTTAAATAAAATGCTCCGGCTTTATCATGAGATTTCCAATCAAAGGGTTAGGTTGTAAGACCCAGTATAATTTTTACTGTTGAGTATAACTAATAAACTTGTATGGCAAATGCCCGACTTTCTTGCAAATGACAGCTCAACCTTTAAAACCATTCAAATGCCAACCAAATCCTCCCTCTACGTAGACGATTTGGTTATCTACTGCAAGGGGAAAAGATTATCATCCATTCGACAGAATTTACAGGCCACCATTAAAAAACTTGAAGACTGGTGTGCAAAAACAGGATTTAGTTTCTCAACCACCAAAACCAAAAGCATACACTTTTGCAAACTTCAACACTGTAATCTAAATCCGAAAATAATACTTAATAAAAAAGAAATTCAATATGCAACCACTATAAAATACCTAGGATTACAACTAGATCGTAAACTCACATGGAAACAGCATCTAAGACATTTTAAAAGTGAATGTATGAGAACAATGAATGCCATCAAATACTTAGCACATACTAACTGGGGAGCAAAAAAGAAGTCCTGCTAAATCTATATAGAGCAATAATCAGATCTAAAATAGACTATGGAGCCATTATATACTCTTCAGCCACACCCACCACACTCAAAATCATTGATCCCATTCACCATACTGGAATAAGAATCGCTACCGGAGGTTTTCGCACCAGCCCAGTTCAAAGCATTTTAGTTGAAGCAGGAATGACGCTGACTAGGCTAAGAATAAGACACTCCCGCATTACGCACTCACACGTATTCCAAAGAGAAGGCCCACCAACATGTAATACCTGTAACACCAGAATCACCATTGAGCATCTAATAATCCATTGTACAAATTTTGAACAAGAGAGAAGAACAGCTGGAATTACATCAAATAACCTCGCAGAAATCCTAAACAACGACAGTTCCAACACAGAGAAACTAATGCACTTTATGCGACTTACTGGACTATCAAATAATACTATAGTACCGGGGCTAATAACATATGTAGTTGATGCCTAAATATTAATAAAAAAAAATGTAATGCAAATAATAGTAACGTAATAGTAGCTAATCTGGTTGTTTCTGTGACGTAGGGACGAGGACACTTTTTTGTTCAACTTCCTGCAGCTTGACCCAAATCTGACGCCAATCGCAAATTCAAGGGATAAAAATCCTCTGGATGGATCCTCACAACTGGAACCTGTTTCTACACCTTGTACTGTATCTCCTCCAAGTGCTGCACAACTTTGAAAGCGTCTCAGAATTCCCTTGCTGCTCAAATTTACCTCGAAATGTGGGCTTCGTAGGCTGGATACGTTTCCAAGGGACGCCACGCCGATTACACAAATCTGGAACTCTCCTGGCTTTCGTTTTTGTGGACGTAGATACAAAGGAAGGTCTCCTCTTCACAATGCACACACGATTTCAGCTGGCCGATGCCTTAAACTGCTCGAAAACCAGGCTTGAAGTTGGGTTTACCTGGACAAACTTTGTAGACACCTCCCTCTTCACTGGGACTTATTAACACGATTAAACTTTACAGAAAGGTACACTGCGGACTGGTGATCAAATAAAACCATATTTGGACTCACACAAATAACATTTAATATTGAAAATAATACAAGTTCTACGAGTCACCCTTGCACACAGGTATCTTTTTTATGACTTCGGTAGTCAACAATAACAAAAGAACCTCTCGTATGTTAGCAACTCTTGCAACTGTTTTCAGTAAGTTTTTATACAATTAGTTTCCTTAGAAACTAAAATTGTTTTTGTATAAATGTCAAATCGAGGCACTTTTAATCTCACAATTCTCTGCTTTTTCACCGCTAGTCTCAATTGTACTATCTTCACGAGTTTTATTAGCACTGCACTATTGTTTTTTGTTTCCAACTTAGGTGGCCTTGCCATGCTCTTTGCATTCTATTCTTCCTTGCACCGCTTTTCCTACCCGTCAGCTGCCTTACCGATTATTGGCCTCATAAAATTTAATTCTTAATGCTTGAAATAATCTTTGTAACGCCCTAAACAACTCGGTATTATATTAAATTCACAATCTTGTATTGACATTACAAAATCACATCTGTCAGTCACATAAATTAAGGTGCGTTTGCCACAACGAACGTCAATTATGAATATATAAGTTAAACGTAACCCCTTCGATGCTGTTTCATCTAATTCTAACCTCTGTCAATCAAATTATAGTTACTGCTAATCATATATTGTGTATTTCTTAATGTATAGCAATGACTTTATGTTGCAATAAACAAAATTCCAATTCTGTGCCTATTTGAATCTTTATTTCATTTTTGTGTCTTAGTTATTGTAAAAGATGTGGCCCAAATTATTTGGAACTTAGCACCTTTTATGTATGTTTTAAAACCAGTTTAGTTTTGTTTGATAGGAGATGGAGTTTATTTTGTTGTTAAGAGATAGGGGGAAGTAGCTAGGCCTGGCTACCTCGTTATGAACAATTTTAGCCTGTGTTCAACCCCATCAATGAATATACACAATCGTGGTTAAAGGTATATTGAAGTCTTAGTCCTATTACAGCGTATATATACAGAAAATGTATGCCATGTTTTTATGGCCTAATATTGAAATTACAATCATACATGTTTAAATTAACGTAATTCTGAATGCTAGAGTTTGTTATGTTAACCCACTAGCATTTCAGAATTGCTGCGTTGTGCCTTCGACATACGATATATTAAAAGTGCAACGTCTGTTTGTAAACACGGAACTGCTGCTTGTTGCGTGTGTCGCTTACATTTAATAATTATCACTACACGGAAACTTGACCCATATCTTATCTGGCGCAAGTTATGCAGTTTTTGTGGGCTAATTGTGTGAACTTTTGTATTTACTGGATTACAGTTTATTTTACACTATTCACTAAAATCCCATGTTCAAATTAGTTTGAACAGTTATGCAACCAGTATTGTTATAAGCATTAAACCATTGCAATATATACAGGGTGAGCACCTTAAAAAATACATTTTTGTTTGTTTTTGCTTTAACTGAGGAACACATAAAAGTAATAATATGCACATAGCTCAAGATTTACCGTTGACAAAAATAAGATCCAACAGATACACGGTAGGTAAATGTTGCAAAAGGGGTCTACAAAAAATACATTGTATTTAAAGCAGCCGCATAGCAGTAAGGGTCCTTCGTGTCCGTATGCAACAAATGGGCGATTCGTTTGCGGGCTACTGCGAAGCGTTAAAATTGCATTCGCCGGCCTTGAAGTTCAAATCCCACCGTTTTTTATTTGAAAATAGATTTAATTCGCATTATCAAGTGTTTCCTTTTATTGTTTCAGTATTATTAGAAACGTTAATATATGTTTACTCCTAGTTTGTTTATTGTCACAACGTCCACTTGCTAGGAAACTTCTGAGTAGAGCCCTTTACAGATTTGTACTATACGTATAATTATTAGTGGCGAGTATATTGAGTATGCTTATCTACATTTCGAAAAAAAAATATTATCTGTCTTATGTCTTCTGCAGAAAATGTAACAGTTAAAAAATTATTTTCTGCGTTTACTTATATCTCTACTGTTTAGTGTGCCAATGTCATTATGTGATTGTTCTACCTGATTTTCTATTTTCATTTTTTATTAATAATGGTTTGTACAGTGTAAAAACAACACCGGACTGCATTTGCCACAAGTCTGCTTGCATTGGGAGGCAACGGAAGTGTAAGCCCCCGATTGTCTGCGGTTAGCTAGCGGGAGGGGTGGTTCACTATACTCGTGAAGTATGGTCCTGATTCAAGATAGACAAAATGATGAAATTCCAAGACGCCTCCGTGGATTGTCAAATCACGGCTGTGATAGCTGCCCTGCCCACGGTCAAAGCAGTGAGTTCTATTGTACCACACTTACGTAAAACTAATGCCTGATTTCGTTCAATTTTGCTTACAATGTGTTTACAAAGGTTTAGTCCATGACTCAATTCAACGTTTGAACACAACGCCCTGAAGAGAACATTTCTTTATAGCTTAACTGAATTACACTTTTGCTCAAAGAAACGGATATGTAATTTAACTGTTAATTTAATGTAAATAAAATACATAAATACATAATCAAAATCCTAAAATGCAATAGCACAAACATATATAAATGCGAGGTCCCCTTGGGAAATCAAATAAAAACGAAGAAAAAGATCAGAACCGAAATGATTAACTTGATCGGTAGAGATGGAAATGATAATAATTGTTTTACGCTCTCTATAAACATACATGAAAAATGTTGTTGTTGATTGACAAAATAGGCACACATCCACATGTAACAAGCGTAGCAAATTTACACCGACATTTCTGCTTGAAGCACTAGAAAAGTACAAAAAAACAAAATGAAATGCCGCTTGGCTACAAAATAGTGGAAACACCTAACCCCGTCATTTACTTACCGATTAGAACAAAAAAAATCACTAACCTAACTATTAAAATACTGGACCAGTAAGATCCCCCGTCAGTTTTAGTAAGGAAACCGTCACGGTGACATTGCATTTACAGAAATTATAATGGCTTTTCTATTCAACCCGTCTTCATACCATGTGCTGCCCTGTTCCTAAAAGATGCGTCGTCCACAGCCTCGCAAAATCAGTTCTGCTTCGTCTGCAACGCAGTTAACAAAGACAAATAAATACTTCTTGTGGTCCTTGGATTTTACAGTACTGCCATGAGTATTGTAAATATACAAGTCCTCGTCGGCAACTCCATCGTTAGCAATCAGTTGCACACACACGAACCGTATGCAAACCGTTTTGATATAATGATAAAATTAGAATTCCAATTCCCGAAGATATGTCAACTCTACAAGGTTTAAGCTATCTTTACATAGAGGGCAAACTAAGGAAATAAAACGGTGAAGTTACGACGGCTAAATTTCTCAACATTAAGTTAGCTCGCTTGTTTAGCGAAATCCGGTACGAAATCAATGGTGTCGTTGTCGATTCTGTCATGACACCTGGAATTACATTTACTCTAAAGGGATATGTGTCCTACAGTTCTGATGACTTTAAAAAGCTTTAAAATTCTGGCTGGTTTTACATTTTCAATACTACTATTACCGATGCACAGTGCCTGTCTACCGCTGATAATGCTGTTAGGCTTTGCCGAAGATTATGGAAAAACCATACTTAACATCAGACAAGAACTTGTATTAATTCGCAGCAATACCGATAACGACGCTCTATTCAGTTGTACGTTAGGGGAGACGACTAAAGTTACCATTGACAAGCTGTATTGAAAGGTTTCTCATATTACTGCAGGTCTCGCCAAAGAATTATTACTAACCAAGTACATCGATAAAATGTATTATACACAAGTAGCATTCCGCAGCTGGCAACTTCATATCATACCGGATGTTAATGCAGGGACTCAACATTCTCACGCTATTGCAACAAGCACCATCAAGACTAGTCCGTATGGACAACAGTCATTTTGACCAAATTAGTCTTACAAATTTTAGTGTTTACCTGAATACTGAACGATTCCCGTACAATAATTTAAATACTGTTTATGTCGACAATCATTATGCAACACTATACCACATGTATTCCAAGTTTCAATCGTCATATTATAACAAGACCGACAAGCCTTGGTTCACGCGCAATGACTTTGCTGTCAAAGCACCCATTGTTGTAATCGACTGCTCCCATCAAAAGAACTACCTCCATGCGAACGCTGTCATTTTTCGAGTTGAATTTGAAACTTTCGCTAACGTGCTAGCTAACACAACCGCGTATTATTTCGTAAACAGTAAAACAATTGTAATTTCCAGAACCAGTTTAGTCGCGCCTCGACTGTTATCGTGATTGTAACTTGCTTAGCCTAATATCAGACGATGAAACTCATTATCGATATTCAAGGCTTCAAGATAAAAATTTATTCTGCCCGAAAGAATTGGCTGTCCACAACGGTCCCTCAGGATCTCATCACATCTTCAAATCACCGTTCAATTTCGGTGCCTTGCCACCCAATTTCTTACAAGTCCACTGGGCAATGACTTATCACCATTGCATCGACGGAATGAGGGTTTTACTTCAGCATACATGTTTCCTGCAATATTGCAACGTATTCTGCAGGATGTCGACAAGGTATATGTAAAAGGTCACGAAAAAGCCAATCTTTTACTTCGCTATACCACCATTCTAATCGTCGAAGTTGAAGAACACCCAGCGCTTAGTCCCACCCAACCATCTTGTTTATATCATTCCAAACCGATTTGTTATTTTGATTTGTCTAATGTTGAACATATAATAATAATAATAATAATAATAATAATGCATTTATTTCCACACGTAGCAACAGTACAGAAAACCAAATTAAAGAAACAAGTTAATTGGGGAAACCATTGGGTAGCAGTTCAGCAGCAGTGAACACTGCGTTTGGTCTTCCACTGTACCTGTATATACTGTGATGGTCTTAGGCCCACGACCCGATTCTGCTTGCAGTACAACAAACAAGTCAATAAGCACAGAGTTGGGGTGTTTTATGTAACTGCAATACTAAGCTTAAATTTCAATCAGCAAATGCACTGGAAAATAGATGCCAGTATTAATAATTGAATTGAGTAAAGAAAGCTAAGGACAAAGCTTGTTTTTCACAGGATTGAAGTTGACGTTCAAATTAATTAAATATTAGGTTTGTGCAGAATGAATGGCCGAGCCAAAAGAAATAAATAGTCACAAAAAGGTTTGCGCAGTGCATGTCAATGAAGCGTCGATTTCAATATAGCTAAGCAGGGAAATTGTGAGCAATCTAAAAAAGGTATAGGAAGCCAGAAGAAAATAATAATACGTTGCAAAGAGCAAATAAGAAGTCAGGCAGCAAGACATAAAAAAGCAAGTAATAAGCAGACAAATGGGCATAAAAAAGCAAGTGAAAAGCAGACAGAAGGAGATGGAAAAGCAATTATTAAGAAATAAACTCTATAAAATAATTAGTGCAATTAACGCGAGTGAAATAGAGCAGAGTAACTAATAAAAGAGACCTTTTAAAATTAAGAAATGGACAATATTTTAGTTATAAAAAATGTGTAAATCTAATTTGTAATCAAATTAATTTCCATAATGTATTTAATTTGATCAAAACCAATTTCCGGTGCCTTGGTAACCATAGTAATAAATTAGATTTTGTTTTTAATAAAGGAAATAAAGAACAACAAATGAATAATTAAATTAAGCTTGACATGTAGTTCGGTGCTCCACTTCAACTAAAGTTTTTATATGTAATAATTTAATAAATGAAAATATTTCGAGCTAAAAAGTGTATCACTATGTTGACCAAGTGTTGAAGTTTATGTGGAAACGTTGGTGGAATTGTTCGCAACATAAAATTAAATTTTCACCGAGAGCAACTCCGACGATCAATGCCAGCCGATCACATCAGGATTCCGATATTGAATTCCAAAGCCAGGGATTTCTACTGCGACGCATCAGGCAGGAGTGCAGGAGACCGACCAACAGCAAAAACACGGAGGAAACCGTTCCAGAGGAAGATACCAGTTGGGGTTCCTTTCCGAACATTGCAAAGAACACACCAAATTTTAAGATACTGTTTTAACCTAAAAGAATCAGTGTTAGGATCGGGAAATTTTTGTACATACGAGACCAAACCTTGCGTATCAAGATTCAAGCATATCCCAGCATCCTGCGAAGGCGCAATTTAAATTATAAGCATTTACCCAAATTTGAGGTTAGGCGAAGATAAAACAATTGCGAGATTTAGTCGGCGTCCCTTCTGACGTTATGTAACAAATTAATGCCTGAAACAAATGATAATAATAACAGCCAAAGCGCTACGATTTGAATAAATATCTCTGCGAATGTTCACAATTTTGATTATTTTAAAGTCAACAACGCTGACTGCACGATAGGAACCATTTTGTAGGTTTTGACATATTGCATACAATAACTATTGTGTATTGGAACTAATTGAGGTGTACAGTGGCGCACCAGATCAAGTAAAAATTACAATCTATTAGGAATTCACCCCTGGAAATATAGTTAATTGTTCTACTGAGCTAGCGTTTTGATAATAAATTGCAGATGAATAAAATACTTAAAGGGCATACTACCATTTATTTTGGATCAAGTAAATAAAAATACAAGACAGCATATTTTAATCCGTCTAAATTAATTTTATAAACAATCCCAAAAGCGAATTAATAATTATTAGAGCATATCTATAGCAATATATATATATATATATATATATAATCACTATGTAATGTATTAATAGAAACACATTTACTTTTTATTGTGTTTTTTTATTTGCATACAAATACAGTGCTACTTATCGTCACTACATGAATGGCAAAGCTCAGTACTAGTTGCAAAACGTTCTACATAAATTATCCGCCTATGTTCTGCACACAATCCGTTTCGCAATACTTCATTTACAGTAAGGATCCTATGCTGTAACTGAGCTTCTTTGTACGCATATACCCACGTATGCAGGTTGTACACCTTATTCTTCGCGTCGTCAAACCGTACGCTCTTCTTCATTTTCCTTCTTTTCTACAAACTCTTTCATTTCACACATATGTCCGTCCAGGCCAATACTAACCATTAAATCCATGAAGAGGCGTTGCTTTACGGCTCCGTATAAAAATAGTCGACAAACAGCTGCACCATTTTGTACATTTTTTCCTGCTTATATAGCTTCTCATCGCTGAACCCGCTACGTCTTAAACCGTATAGAACTTCGTGGGACGCCTCAAAATATAAATTTTCTAAAGAACTCACTAATCGTTCAACAAGACTAGGTACGTCTCTTGCTGCTGGTCGAGCGGCCTCAGCATAACAGATCCACATGACTACACAAGTTCTTCAACTTCTACATCCCATGTTCAATACTGCTGGCGAACGTTAGCACTTCCAACATTCATGCAGTCTTTTCAGGTTTTTTTTCTCCAGCTGCACATACCTTATATTAGATATAGTCCCCAGGAACGTTTACTACTCCCTTAACTATTTCTTTATAGAAACTCTCAAATTTTAACGATTTCAATTTTATTATCTTATTATCTTCGTTGCCTGAATTGATTGGAATACAATCCTCTTCTTTCCTACGACCACCACAGACCGATTAATGTCAGGGCTATAGAAGTAGTTGGCAATCACCCTTTGATTTGAAATTAGGGCTGCCCACTCCTCTAACTCTAATTCTAACCCCATAGGGTAAATTGTAAACTCCACTCAAACACTGAACTTGTTTAATTTGTAAGTCCTACTATTCAGAAGTTCCGGACAAAACAGTGGTTTCAGCTCTTTACCCGTATTACTAGCGGCCACGGTTCCTTTCTTACTCTAGACTATCTCAATAGCTTTCGACAAGGCTTCCATTTCTGCACGACTATCGGATGCTACTACCCTTGTAATCTCTTCTTTGCGATGTTATTTACCTTGCCTTTGAAATTAAAGCCGTGTGGTGAGGTTTGGATTTAGCCTTAAACGTGAGCTTGAACTTAAACATAGCCTTGAGAGTGATCTTGGCCTTGAGCTCAAACCCAAGTGGTAGGAGATGGTTTTAGAACGGTCCACTCTACTAAGATGTAACGCACCTTATAAGAACGTAATTTATGCTTTATCAAAATGTGGTGAACCGTGCTAACAGATGCGTTAATTAAGAGCAGTTTCCGAACCAACGTTTGTGGTCTTTCTTCGACTGTAAGTAACACGTCCAATTATAAATTTAGCAAGAACGACGATTTCCTTTCGCTTTTATTACTGATCCAGTTCTTCGTAAGCGCTGTTCCAATTTCCCGAACTTACAACGGTTGTAAGCAATTCTTTCGGGGAAACGATCAGCATAAAGCTTCTGCACTTGTACACTATTTTTTGACACTCAAAATAAACTTGTAGTATATTTACTAGTTCATCAATATTTTCCATTTTGGGAGGGTTTGTCAGGTCATTTTGGTATTTTAATTAGCCACCTAGGCTTTAGAGCAGCGTGCCCGTATGCTAAATCCTTTTAGTTACTTATTTGGCTCCATCGCCTAATTCCATAATAATGATTTTGCACATATTTGGCCCCAAACGCAGTATTTCTCGTCAGTTGGAGCACCCCTTTGCTGGTACTTTGGCAGCCGGGTGTTATCGCTCGCAAGAATTCCGAACCTTCTAGAAATCACGCCGTTGAGGCGCCTCGCCATTGGCTGTCTTTGTTACCGGAATTTATTTGTTTTATGGAGCGCATCGCCATTGGCTGTCGAGAGTCACGTGGTAACGCCGTTTTGGCTCACGCCACTGCAGGGGTCGTAACACTGCTTGCTTGGGCAGTTCAGCTCACGCCGTTGATCAAGGAAGTCGCAGAGTGTGCCGTTTCGCGGCGTTCCCGCCATTGGCGGGGACACCAGCCTGTTTTTCCCGTCTCGTGATGTTTCAGCGAATGTTGTGTAAATTGCCGTTGTTTGTTAGTACCTACCGTTGCTGTGAAAGCCTTCCTATTTCCCGTGCTGTTTCAGCGAATATGCCATAAACTGTTTCGCCTTTAAGAGGTCGCGTGTGATTGTGCGAGTGGCAAGCCTTTACGCCAAAGCGTAGGTGTGTGAAGGGCTTCACGGGGCCAGTTCTGCGTTTGTGAGAAAGGGGGTTTTCCCTTTGCAACTCGCTGTTTTCGATGATCTTTTTAGGCAGGACGAAGTAGTCCTCTTTGCCGCCGTAAGTGTGCTCTCAGGAGAGCGTCCTAACGCCGCCATCTTGGCGGATTCCAGCCCGTTTACCCCAGATGCCGTGTTTTGGCGATTGAGCTGCCACAGACTGCCGCCTTCTACCAACTGACTACACGCAACTCTCATAGACCGTCTACGGACTAAGGTATTTGTAATTACAACCATTTAAACATATTAACTGTCGCTTGTGCGAGCGGTGGTGCTTTTGTGCTCAACTTTGTGTGGGCGGATGCATGCCCCTTGCTTGCTTGTCGCGGCTTTTAATGCCGGTTTGAGGCCACCATGCTTCAAGACGCTACTTTGGTAGCCTACTAGTAAGTTCATGTGCGCGAGTTTCGCGTTTCATCGCCTAAATAGCTAAAGAACTCTGCGCCTATGTTTTGGTGTTACGTTTGTGCTAACTTTTAATTCAGTAACGTTAGGTGCGCGAGCTTCGCTATATTGTACCGATTAATACTTAAATGGAATCAACGCCTCGCCGTGCTGAGCCTGGCGCGCCCTAATCTGTTCGAGCTCTTTGTTTATGTTTGCGAGGGCTTTGTGCTTTGCTTATCAGGTGTTAACCGCAGCCAACGACTGCGTGGGCGACGTAGCAGGGGCTGGCAACTATTCCAAATTCGCATGCTTTAGTGAGGCTATGTTAGCCCCTCTTCCTGGTCAAATATTGCAGTCACGCTGCCCCGCTGCCTAACGAGTTAGGCCTTCAATTATTCCGTCGCGCATTTGTGCGGCGTCGTGCTTTGCTGCTAGCTACACTGCTCCCGTTGCCTTTGCAGGTCGGCGTCTGTTATCGCGAACTAAGGCGCCCTTTTCCGGAGTGCGTATTTCTAAACTGTACTCTAATATGTAAAGTGTCGAGCCTACTGCGGCCGGCCACCCATAGTGTGTTGTTTACTAGCATAGCGCGTGCATCAGCTGGTGCTTAACGTAAGAAATAACATAAGCTTGGCGGCACGATTTGCTGCCCAGATGTAGTTATCGACCAATAGACGCATATTTAATTAAGGGACGTATTATTCCTATTCGACCTGTGCATGCTTTGTTTCAGATAGCGCCTTTTACAGTATAAAGATTGGTGTACGGCGAGACGTGAGAGATCAGAGCGTGCAGGTAGGTCCAGTGGTTGCGCAGTCTCGGCCCAAAGAGTCCCAATATTACCATTCCAGTATTTGCGATCACGAAATTGTTATTTGAGTTTGCAGCTCATGAGAATTCTTATCGACGGAGTATCTTGAATACTTCGCTCCCGTCTAGCCGCCCAGGCCCGGTTAGTCGGGTTAAGACAGGCTTGGTGGCGCCCTCATTATTTTACCGTTAGTTACCGACCCTCTGGCCGTTACCCTCAGATAATTTCGTTAAAGGACCCGCCCATCTCCACTGAAAGTCTAGCTCGGCCTAACTTGTTGCGGCGTGGGTGGCGGCCTAGGAGAACTTTCGTCCCGATTCCGTCAGTTACGGCCCGCGCCGGCCGTTTCGTTATTGTATGAGCCGGTGCGGTGTCGTAAAGTCAGTTTAAGACCGTAGCAGGTTAACAGTAAGTAATATATTTGAAGACACGGTACAGGGGAAGAAAGCTTTAGGAAGACCCCGTATAGTTTATTAAGCAAGTCATTATAAACCCAGGAGTTACAAGGTATTCAGAAATGAAGCAAATGGCTTGTAATAAAACCCTTTGGAAAGCTGCCAACCAGCCAAGATTTGATTGAAGGGAAAGAAGAGAACAGTAAGCAAAATTAATTTCTTTAGGCACTTTGAAACGGCATATAAGCGACGCAGCTGTTTTAAGCTTGCTTAATTATTATCACCAATTGTTTGTTCCAAAGAAGTTCGGATTTAACAGCCTACTAGTTCAAACCAGTTTTTGGATTTATTTACAAAAACGTAGTAATACCCTACAAAGATTCTAGACCAGTGAAAAGTACTTAAAATGCTCTACAAAAATGCATCAAACAAATTATACCGACCAATTTAAAAAATGTCGATGACGTCACAACAAACACATGAAGGTTTTTTTCGCCAAGTTGTAGCTAAGACTGTCCCATTTAATAATATATATGGTTTATTGATGGTGAAATCACAATTAAAATCGCTATCGTCTATGGCCTTTTTGTAGAACAGACTGATACAGTGTGGAAATTAAGTAACGCATCAATTTTGTAACTCCGTTAATATTTTCTATTAGGAAAAAAAACAAAAGGGTATAGCGATTCAAATTGCAGCGCATATGTTAAAGTCATTTTTAGATTTTTATATGATGTGTTTTAAATGTTATGACGTCATCAATATTTTTGTAAATTATAACCTATATATTACTTCCTTTTACGATAAATGAAGTATTGAATTCACCCCAAAAATTCGAAATTGAGTTTTTAACAGATCTTCACGTTTTAGAGTCCCTTGAATCCAAAAACATATTTTTGTTCATTGCTCTGTGTGCCTGTGTGTCTGTCTGTCTGTGTGTCTGTCTGTCAACAGAATATCTTAAAAACGAAAAGAGGTATGACGTTGAAACTTCATATATGTATAAGTTTTGTGTATTATGTAGATGCAACAGCAGGCTTTTGAAGAAAATCACGTAACCGGAAGTATGGTGTTTACTCTTGTGATTTTTCAGTTTTCTTCGATTATTTCAAAAACGGCTCTAACAATTTCTTTCAAACTTTACAGTTTTATTACATTGTTTATGTGTATTGATGTAAGATAGCTGATTTTCAAGTTGAATATCTCTAAAATGGGTTTCTTTTGTTTTTTTTATAATTTTTTATTAACTCCTATTTTAAATATGGTATATTATTACATTTTTGAATTCAGCTTAAAATTTGAGAGAAAATTTGTCTCTTGAACTAACGCTCTATTTTGTACGGTTTCTGGAAAATTAGCAATTTTTGAAAATGGTTGCCAAATGCTTAAAAATTAAAAATAAAATTTTTGGTCAGTTATAAGATCACTGTAAAAGGAAGTTGTGTGCGTGTATCACACCAGATGTTTTGTATTTATTTCAGTAGCAGGTTTTAATTTTTTTAACGGTATAAAGTTTTGAATAAGTTACATTAGGAAAAAATAGAAAAAATGACTTCAAATAAAGGGTGTTTTTTTAGAGTGATAGAACTTTAAATTGAAATAAAACACAGAAAAATGTTTTTAATATCCATGAAATTGGCTTTATTTGAAAGATAATTTTATGGCATTTATGTTTGAATATGATTTCGGACATGTGACCGCCGCGGCTGGCGCGTACATAACGTAATCTGGATGTCCAATTTTCACACACTCTTCTCAGTAAATCAGGCTGTATTTCGGCAATAACGCGTCGAATGTTGGTTTTTAAGTGCTCAATTGTTTCCGGTTTATCGGCGTAGACATGCGACTTTACATATCCCCAAAGAAAATAATCTAATGGCGTCAAATCGCACGAAAGAGGTGGCCAGTCAACAGATCCACGAAAAGGATCCACGAATTGAATTTGTTAACTGGCCACCTCGTTCGTGCGATTTGACGCCATTAGATTATTTTCTTTGGGGATATGTAAAGTCGCATCTCTACGCCAATAAACAAGAAACAATTGAGCACTTGGAATCCAACATTCGACGCGTTATTGCCGAAATACAGCCTGATTTACTGCGAAGAGTGTGTGAAAATTGGACCTCCAGATTACGTCATGTACACGCCAGCCGCGGCGGTCACATGCCCGAAATCATATTCAAACATAAATGCCATAAAATTATCTTTCAGATAAAGCCAATTTCATGGATATTAAAAACATTTTTCTATGTTATATTACAATTTAAAGTTCTCTGCCTCTAAAAAAAACACCCTTTAGTATAGATAGTTGCCTGGGCTTAAAATAAAAACCGATTATTGTACATTCATTTGTTAGGTTGGAATTATTGTCAAAGTCAAAAGTATAATCACTATTAGGTTTTTTGTTTCGCACCCAGGTAACTAGAATTACTTTTTTTCCGTATTCTACGGTCGAGTCCCTGTATATTTACTATATACAGTGTTGGGTAGTAACTAAGTAAAAGTAAGTCGTTACTGGTAACTAGTTACTTTTTAGTAACTTAATAGTAACTTAATTACTTTTGTGTTTTCAGTAATTGTAACTATAACACGTTACAATTATTTAGTAACTTAAGTAACTGAATATGACAAGTTACATTTTCGTGCTACAAATGTAAAATATTTTAAAATGTTCGGTTTTTAATGTGTAGTATTTAAGAAGTTATACCTGAAGCTGAAGAATTTGTGGAAATTTCAAATGCTTTAGCATGCAAATGCTAATACCGACCACAGGAATACCTTCTTGTACTTAGTCGATAATAAATAATATTTGACGGATTCTATTTGGGTGGTGACAGCTTTTTCCAGTAATCTTTAATCCTTTAACAACTAGAAGCTCTCTGAGCAGGTATGTGGATTACCGGGAATTACATTCCTAACGCCTGTGCGCAGGTTGGGGGTGTCTAATTCAGACGAAAATACATTCACTGTCTCTATATTTCAATAATAATGGAATAATATTTTAACAAAAAAATTTAAATAAGTAACCGAATACGCGATGTAGCTGCTATAGGATACTGCAGTTTAAATTTAAACTACATGAATTAATAACAGATTCATTCATTTTCAAGTTAGGTCTATAATGTATAATGGTTATTTATATTTTACAGTACAGTAGCACTTCCATACTTTGACCAAAATGATTTAAAAAAGAAATTTTTGTCAACTACACGAAAAAATTGCATGTTCCACACATTGGAAAAGTGATTGTTCAGGAATGCATTAACAAAAATATTGACTGTTCTTTCCAATTTATATTTTAGATTCACAGACATTCGCAACAATTCTGACTACACGCTGGCTGCGTTTACTCATCCTTGGTTTAAATTTGAGTGGATATGTGATGCATAAAAGACACAAAACGCTGTTACGTTATTAGAAAATGAAGTAAAAAATCGTGCTTCTACTTCATCAGTTTGTCCACTTCCCAGTCCACAAAATAATCATAGAGACAAAGGAGAACACCATTTTTTTTCCTTCAAAACAATAAAACGGTCCAAAAATATGGACGAAACTGAAACATATATGAAGTGCGATTCATCTAATTTAACAACTTTATAAGCAGATAAATTTCCAACGATTAGGGAAATATTTATTAAATACTAGCTGACCCGGCAAACATTGTTTTGGATTATGACATGATGGGGAAAACTCTTCAAACCATTAAGCACAGAATCATAAAAGTATGACTGCAAATAGAAAGTCGTACAGTGTATAGAAAAACACACTTTCGATAGTTTCCTATTTTCCGGCTTTCCCTTTGGATTTTTCCGAATTTCCTTTTTTGCTAAACCACCTCGGGAGTAAGACAAACACAACAACAAAAAATCATCCAAATCGGTCAGGTCGTTCTCGAGTTTTTGCATTACTAACACACGGCGATTGATTTTTATATACATATATAGATAATACTGCCCTCCCTTCCAGTGCTCCAGTAGAACAATTGTTCAGCACTGCAAAAGCCGTTCTCCACTTCAAACGTACAAAATTAACTGATAAAAATTTTGATATGCAGTTATTATCAAAAAGCAATAAATTTTATACATAAGCAATCAGACAGAAATGTAGAACTAGGAATCTAATTTACTAGTAACAAAGATTATACCCTATAGAATATTTGCTAATAAACAATTGTTTATAAATATGTGTTTCTGTTGATATTAAGTTGATAGTAATTGCATGTAGATTAGTAACCTTTCATAAAAAATGTAACTTAAAAAATAAGGAGTTACTTTATGGTAACTTAGTAACTTATTCAAGTTACTTTTATAATTCTGTAACTTAGTAACTTACTCAGTTACTTTTTTGCCGAGTAACTGATTAACTTACTTAGTTACTTTTTTAGAGTAACTTACCCAACACTGACTATATACAGGGACTCTATTCTACGCTCTTTTACCGGTCACCCTGGAACCGCTTTCGCATTACTTCAGGGGGTGTGGACGTTCATTACACTAAGTTTTTTGTATTAAACCAGGTAACTAGAATTACTCTGTTAACTTCATTTGCCTTTACTATATGAACTTTAAGGCCGCTTTTCTAATATTTTTATAATGTATTTACACCGTTGAAAACACAGTAAAACTTACTACCGAAATAAATTAAAGAAAATATAGACATTTAAAAAAATATATTGATGACGTCATAACATTTAAAACAAATGATATAAAATCTGAAAATGACTTTAATATACTCGCTGCAATTTAATCGCACACCTTTTTGGAATTTTTCCCCAAAGCGAAGGTTAACAGAGTTACCGAATTTATGCACTACTTGATTTCCGCATTGTATACAGGGCGAGTCATAATTAGGTGAAAAATAAATTTACCAAAGTTTCATTAGGCCAAAACAAAGCAAGTAATCTAATACCATCGACATATAGAAATGAACCGCTAGTCAGAGCTGCGCGAGCCAAACAGGATAGAAAGAGAACGCATATGACTTGAGAACGCTCTGTCCTTGTTGGCGCTCAGTAGCGTACGGCGTGACCGCCCTGTCGCTGTGACGTCATTTTCTGTCTGCCAATAGAAGGCCGGCAGGAAAAGGAACATTTTCTGTCGGCCAATAGGAGGCCGGCAGGAAATGAAAAGATAGTTTTTAAAGTGTTCTCTTTCTCTTTCTAACGTAAAGAGTTGCGCAGTCGTCCATTAGCGGTCCATTTCCATATGCCGATGCCTAATACACCTTAGTAATACCAAAATTCCCCCTTAAAAAGATACAGGGTGTTAATAACAAAAATTATTTCAATATTTGGAAAGTATAGTCATTTAGATGATTTTGATAGTGAATTTTAATTTTGAAACAATATCAAGATAGCGGCTATCATAAACAGCCATTAATTGTTTGAAAGACTTTGTTGTATTTTAAAAGAACGATTTTCGTTCGAAATTGGTGATTTTACTCCAAGCGTTAGCCGACATCGTTTTTATGTATGGCTTTTGCTAAGGAAGCTCCTTTTAGCAGTCCGTTAGGGCATGCTATCACAGATTCCCTAACAGAAGCATCCCAAATCTCGAATATGACATAGACTTACAGTGCCACCAACATATTATTATAATGATGTGTCAACTTAATTTGTCAGAAAAATGGGTAATTTATTTAAGAACTTGTCTTCCCGAATTCACCGCGGCCAGTAATAAATCCTTATAATTTGGACAAATAATATCCCTCAAGTGCGTTGCCTTTAAGAAATAATATTTGTCAAAATTATTGCCGGTGATTATCACTGCCCTTGGTAAATTATAGCTGATAATCACTTTCCAAGTTATAATCAGAAATAGATTTGTTTTTCATTAACACCCTGTAACTTTTTAAGGGAACACTTTGGTAAGTACTAAAGTGTATTAGGTCAGTTGCTTTATTTTGGCCTAAAGAAGCTTTTATTAATTTTTTACATCTAATTAATCTGTATAGATATAGATGAGCAATCTATGTTTAGATATTTCTATAGTTAGTTAGCTTGGTAAGCACGCTATGTTTAGATATATCAATAGCAATAAAATTTACTTTTAGTAATAAGCAAGAGTTACCTATTATTATTTACTACGCGCCGAATGGTAATTGAAGCTTCTTGTAATTAAATATAGACGTTACATGTACAAAATTAGCTAACTCCTGAGAAAGTTATCTCATCGTACAAATTCAAAACTTTACTGTTTTACAAATGTATTCTGTTTTACGTTTCCAATTATTTAGTTTAGGTCATCGAGACTAGATGGTGCTGCGATCAGCAAATCGTTTAAAAATTAACCAACAAATTAACCTGTTTGCATTGGTAAGTAATCCCCAAAAAAGATGAATACATTTTTGTATCGAAATCTATCAATTAATCTCTAGAGTCATGGCTACATTGGAAGACAAAATACTTGGGGAAAAGTTACACAACTACTGCAGCAGCAGTGAAGGTAGTGACGATGAGGACGACTCCTGTTCGGAGAAGAACGAACCGAAGGCTGCAGCAGAAGAGGCCCCACCATCAGAAGCCAGCAAATGGGAGGGAACTTCACAGAACACAGGGCCCAAGGGGGTGATGAAGGACTGGCAGCGCTTCAAGCAACTGGAGATCGAAAAGCGAACCGAGCAGGAACTGGAACGTCTTGCCTTAGCAAAAAAGCTCACACTAACTGTACAATCAGCACTGGACGAAGAGAAGGAGAGAGCTGCCGCAGAGGACCCTGAGTTGGCAGAGCTGCTTGACGATGATTTCTTAGTGCAGTACCAGAAGCAGCGGATGCAGGAAATGCTGCAACAAACGGAAGCGAGGCAGAAATTTGGGAAGCTTATTTATTTGAAAAGCGGAGGGGAGTATCTGGATGCTATTGATAAAGAAAATAAATTAGTAACTGTTATCATTCATATTTATGAAGAACACATAGAGGCCTGTCGGATAATGAACCAATGTCTAAGTGAGCTGGCAGAATTGCATGATAGCACAAAATTCTGTGCTATTGTGGGCTCAAAAGCAGGTGTCAGTATGAATTTTAAAGAAAGCGGGTTGCCTGCATTACTTATTTATAAAAACGGGTTACTTATTAGTAATTTTGTGCGATTGTCCGATGATTTGGGCAATTATTTTTATGTGGAAGATTTAAGAGACTTCCTGGTAGAACATGGATTATTAGAAGACAAAAGCTGTTTACCGCCCATTATCAGAAGTGACAAAGATTCACCAGACAGTGACTAATAATAGTATTTGTGGCTATTCTACAATATGTGCGACACGCCAAAGGGGCTACAGTGCGAGTAATTTTATATTAAAAGGAATTGATATAATTATGAAATGGCAGATTAGTGGTTCAAAATTTAAAATTACTGTTCAACTATAGCCCTCACTTTTGCGTGCCCACATACTATAGTTGTACCATATTCGTAATAAGTATTGTTTACTAATAATCGTACTGTGTTCAAATTAAATGTAAAATGTTATACTTAAAGCATTTATTGCATTTCTATACATTCGTACTAAACAATTTGATATATACACGAAGCTTTCTTACATTAATACATGCTAGTACTACATTATTTAGTTGTTATTTTACAATCAGCCCTTAAAACCTACTTCTGAAGCAGTTCCTTTCCACATAACCGATTATAAAGCAGTCTTTTTTGCACAATATTTGACTTATATTGTATATAACTTTTTAATATTTCATCATACTCCTTGCAGGATACCTGTCTGTACCTTTCCTTTAATTCTTGTAGTTTATTATATTCCTCTTTACACTCCGCCTGTTGCTTGAGGATGTCTTTTATAACTTCTCGATATGCTTGCTTGGACATATTTGACTCAGTGAAAACATTAATTCGAGCCTTTGTGTTAACCACAGCAGTCTTTAAATGACAAACGGTCAATTCAAGCTCGCAAGAAGACATTTTTCCGTTCGCTATGTCCGGGAAACGTTGAATTTTCAACTTAATAATTTGCTCCAAAGTCGCCATGAGCTCTTGCAACTTCACAATATATAATTTTTGATTTTCATTTAGACTATTTTTATGTTCAACGAGTATTTTATCTTCGACGTTTAAACCTAAACCAGTTTGAAGTCCATTCGACTCTTCCTCCAAATTAATACCTAATTCGAGCAACTCTTGAAAGACTGTGCGGCTCTTTTCTGTTAGTCCGTGTTGTACAGCTTCCTTAATTTTCTCCCGTTCTTCATGGGTCAAACCTGCTTCGTTTTTTGAAACGATTTTCAGCGAGTTGTCTGCATTGAGTGCGTCGCACTGGCTTACGTCGAAAGCCATAAGCGTATCATAGAGCTTTGATCGTAAGTCACTGCTGAGGTCGCAGCTGTCTTTCGTACAGCCAAAAGCCACTTCTTTGATGAGGTTGTATTCGTAGCTTTTTTTCCTATCTAGTCTGACGCTTTCGAGTAGTTTGGCTATCGCTTCCATGATGTTGGTTGCTTTTCCCGATTCTTCAAACTTGGCTGTTGATCTACTTTAAAATAATATGGTAAAAATCGTACTTCGTGGAAAAACCGCAACTTGAACACAATTTAAACATTTTATTTTGTTGATAAAACAGAACTTTATAGTTGTGTAGCGTCTATGCACGTCACCAACTATGGAAAAATAAAGTTACTAAGTAACACAATCAGTGGCGTACCTGGAGCAGATTACCTTAGATAAGAATATTTTCTGTTAATTTTATAATTTTATTATATTTAAATTGCTGTTAATAAACTACATATTTAATAGTCAATAATTGTTAGCGTTTCTGCTATATAATATTTCAATTATTTACGAGTTGCAAAAGGTCGTAACTTTCTTAGCTGAGATTTAATATCGCTACACTTTCCAAATTTTTATAATTAAGATGTTGCAATACGATAATGGAATTAAATTAAGTATGATATTTCACAGCATAACTTTAAATAATTCATGAAATACAAAATAAAAAATTATGTTTGTGTCTTATATAGGATTATTTACTTAACATTGTTTTAAAGATAAGCACTTTTCTAAGCTTGAACTTCATGAGCATAAACTATAATTTTTGTATTATACTCATATATGTTTAAAAAAAACTTAACATGGACTATTTTGATTGCGGCGACACAGTTTGATATAAACTAATTTTTATCTACATCTATCTTTTAAGTGTTTATCTTAAAAAATAAGACTTTTTACACACTTAAATCAACCTCGTAAAATTAAGTATAGGCCATTCAGTAAACACAAAAACATATAATTTTTTTTGAAGTTGGCATATATGTAAAATTTGTCTGCTAGAAATTCTGTATTTTGTTTTGCAAAGGTTTCCATACCTGCAAAAAGGTGACTTTGAATTAAAAAATGACACTTAATAAATATCATTAATTCAGTGTCAAAGTACATACTATTCTGGAAATTCTTGCCTGAACTTTTATAAAATGTAATAATAGTAATTTATTATACAAGACGATAAAGTTAAATTTTATCCACGAGTGAATCGTTTAACGTCGAGACGAAGTCGAGACGTTAATGATTCAAGAGTGGATAGAAATAACTTTATCGTCGTGTATAATACAATATTTTTTTCTATAGCAAGAACTTTAACAATTTCAAAAGAAAATAATGACAGTCAATCGCATTTCAAAATGTCAGTAGCTAGATTGGGTTGCTACGATAATACGAAGCTGTCATATTTAATTTAAACAAAAGTTAGAAAATTAAATTACTTTATCTATCCTTGATGTTAAAGTGCTACTGTTATCTACCCTTGCTGTTAAAGTAAAACTTGACCTTTTGTTTTGAGTTGATAAAAGCACACTTTAACATGTGCTATAGAAAAAAAATACTTATTAATAAATGATACATCAATAGTATTCAACACAGTATTTGTTTAACATCCTTAAAAGTAGTTATGACAGATGCTAATTAAATGTCATAGTCTTAACCTATTTGTTTTAGTAACTTTTAATAAGTACATTCCTAGACAAAAGATGCATTTTGGAAGTACACTCATGAAATTTTAGAAATCAAAGGCCACTTTGTGTTTTTATGTTTAGTGAACAGACTATAGATATATTTTAAGGTTCTGCGAACTTCGTTTACAATAGTTTTAAGAAAATGAAGTAACATTTGGAGTTTATATAATCTTGACTAAGAGAAAATGGGTAGCGTTTTGCAAATCCATGTAGTTTTCAAAATATTTTTATACTTTTAGTACACTTCGTCTTTAGGTCGATAGTTTAAAAAAGTCATAAAAGGTAATGTCTACTAATATGCCATATAAGGATTATGTGATATAAATGGTTGCCTTAAACACTATGGGAGTTATAATGTCACAATAGCAATGCAACAAGTGCTAAAAGTTGACGTTTATGCACGCATTACACACAATATTTTATCTACGACCTTAATTTTACTGTTATTAATCCATAAATATCGATTTAACAGAGGTTTGCATCTACGACACTTCTAATTTATGTCATAATAAATAGTAGGCCTTGGCGCGCGGGCGAATGTTTGCGAAGCCAGTACTGTCAAGGTCAGTTACGAAATGTAATTATTAATACTCCACATCTGAGTGTATTCATTACATAACGCTTTAATTATTTCAAAAACACTTTACCTGTAACGCAAGAAGCAACTAGAATAACTTTACAACTTCACTTCCAGTTCAAAATTGTAGTTTTATAACCTCACTTCACTTTTAGCACATGGGCTAAAAGTAAACAGCTGATTTCTTTAACCACGGTAAACTATAAAACGTCACTTTTAGTCAAACAAGCTAGCCGCTAAAAGGCTTACTTTTAGTGGTGGTCGTAGATAAAATATTTTTCACAAATGTAATAACATAACTATACAGATCTTTACAAAATAAAAAAAATCTGCAAACCACAACCTGATACTCTTCAGTGCCGAAATTCTATTTATGTAACACTTCCTTTTACAAAAGTTTATTGAAAACAACTTGCAGGCCGATTGGAAAATAGGACAAAATTTAGAAATGACTGGTTAATTTGCCAATATTTCCAAAACTACATTCTAAAAATTGTTTTTAAAAATCATTTCACCAAGACACTCACTTATGACCAAATACTCTTACAAATACCTTCTTAAAATGTTCGTTAAAATAATGTATCACAACGGTAGCTAGAATAGGCAAAGATGCGTATATAGAAGAAAAAAGAAAGAGAAAGGAAAATAGTTTATCCTGGCAAAGAAATTAATTATAATATTTATTTATACATAACCATCATAACTCTAAAAAATACTATATGGGAGTTGACACAATTTCTTTGTTCTTTCCACGAAAATTAGTAAGTATTTACATTTATTTACATTTACCCATGTGTAACCTAATTAAAGTTTCGTTATGTAAGATCTTGTTGCACCTTTCTTGTTAAATATTGTACGATACATATTTTTTATAGTATTTGCCTGAAAACAGATTTTGAATTTTTCTTAGTCCTCGGTTTTATTTCAGACAGTTATTTTTGTATTAAGTGAGCGATATTAATGCTTTCGCCCACAAAATATCAACAATATATTTTTTACAAACGCCAAAATAGAATCAATATTATTGATTTATGGAAGTAAGTTTTAGAAAAAAATCATATTTCTCACGTGAAAAACGGCTTTCAAAGGAAGTTTTGCTATGTTAAAAACAGGCTCATTTGGAGTATCGATAGCGTTGCGTAAATGTCATCTTTTTGACGGTTGTAATAAAGTAGAAGAGACGAGCTTCAAATGCAAACTATGATATTGTAAACTCAAACTGGGATTTGTGTGTTGGTTTCGTGTTCTAGGCATACAAAACCACCGATTTAAATTTTCTTCCGACTCTGACACCTGTGTTAAACACAACCGCACAAAATGCGACCGAGTGTTTTACTTTCGATTTCGTGTTATTTAAATATTTCTCAAGATATGGATTTCCACCGAGTGAGTTCGAGTCCGACATAAAATAATCACAGAGTTTATTGCCACCGATACGAAAAACCACCACATAAATTTACTACCCATTGAAGCGAAATTGTAGAATTTTCCACCGAGATGAAACTCGATCGAACGGAAAACCACCGATTTGCTTGCATTGTGACATAACAAGTTGCCTAAGCGATAGGCGTTTGTGTATACTGCGAAAAATCCATATCTCGTAGTATTTGGCCCAAGAATCTTTGGAACGTCTGTGCTGCGTTTCGTATTCCGAAAGGCATGCAAAGGAATTCGAATAAACCAAATGGTGTTGTTAGTGCTGTTTTCGGTGGAACCTTCTCAGCTACATGAATTTGGTGGTAAGCTCTTACGAGATCTATAGTGCCATACAGTACCTGGGAAAAGTCTTCAATGTGAGGCTCGGGGTATTTATCTGGTGGAGTTTTTGCGTTCAGTGCTCTGTAGTCGCCACACGGTCTCTTTTCTCCATTATTTTTAGGCATCATGTTGATGACCAGCGACTCTTTGACGGTCGTGCGATTCTGAATTCTACTATCAGTTGGAATTCTGACTTGGCAATCTTGAGTTTATCTGGAGTGAGTCTCCATGGTCTGCTTGATTTTGGTGGTCTGTCCAATGTGTGGATGTGGTGCTGTGTAGATTTGTAGAATGTCGGGTAAACAGAGTAAACCGGCTGGTTTAGGATTGCGTGGTATGTCAATGTATTGCTGATAGTGGTGATTTTGGTGCTGTGTGTGCTGTTGGCGTGCTCTCCTCCAATCGAGCGGTTTTGTATTCGTATCATGTAACTTTCGGTTTTTCAAATCTACTAATAGTCCGTAATACGAAAGGAAATCAGCTCCAATTAGCTGTTTCTGTGTTTTTGCCACTATGAATCGCCATGGAAAACTTTTTTTAACTTGAGGTTAAGGTTCAGATTGAGGAATCTGTGTGTTGATATCGGTGTTGTTAACAGCGTAAAACTTGTATGATGTGACTCAGCATTTGTTTAGGAAATATACACACGTCAGCACCGGTGTCCACTATATATCTCACTTTGGATGTTTGGTCTGTTACGAAAAAGCGGCTTTTGTGATCGTGCAAGTCGTTTGCCGCCATCACTGTCTGCTCGGCTCGTTTTCCTGGTTGGTGGCAGCTTTACATGGTAGTACGCATTTTCTTGCTTTTTCTTCGAATTTGTAGTGGTACCAACATGTGTCGAAGTGTCTGTTTCTGGACTTGCTTCTCTCTCTTCCTTGTTGGCATGATCGGCTTCTATCTCTACCTTGCCACTGGGTTTTTAGCTGGGCTATTTCGTCGACTAGGGTCTTTACAGCGTTGTCTAATGGTAAAGCCTTTGCAGCGTGTGCCTGGAATGTTATGGTGTTTATGATGGCGTGTACTAGTTTCGCGGCGTCGTTTAAGCTGACTATTGCTTGTGTTGCAAGTATTGCTTAGTTGTTCTGGAGAAGTCTGCTTGACCAAATGGATCTGAGTAAGACGTATAGTACTTTTGCTCCCGTTAGGTGTTGGAGGTGCCTTAGGAATTGCGAAGGTTTACTGTCCCTAAGTTCTTCTCGCTCCAGTAGTTGCTTGGGTCTCTGTTCTAGGCTAGCGCCTAGTCGTTTGATTAGCTCCGATTTAATTTTGTTGAATTTGTTATTCGGGGGTGGGTTCGTTAAAATATCTCTTACTTCGTTGGCGTATTGAGCTTTGAGATTACCGGCTATGTACCCGAATTTGGCTTCATCGTTCGTGATTCCGCTGATGTGGAATTGGATCTCTACTTGTGAGAACTACATTTCAGGATCGCTGGACCAGAATGATGGTATCCTCATTTGAACCCGGTGGATTTCCGTTGCCGTATTGTTTTCGGTCATCTTGCACTCGCGTTTATTAAACTTTACGGTTCGTATTTGGCACTGAATATTTGTCACTCGCGTTTTACACTCGCGCTGCGTGATCACGTCGGGCTCACCAATTATAGTCGATGTATGTGGTAACGAAAGAGTAAAAATTTGGTATGATACTCACACAACTTTCTTTTACAGTGATCTTATAATTAGTCAAAAATTTGATATTTATTTTTTCAGCATTTGTCAAAAATTTTCAAAAATTGCAAATTCTACAAAAACGCTACAAAGTAGGGCGTTAGTTCCTGAGACAAATTTTATCTAAAATTGTAAGCTGAATTAAAAAATGTAATAATATACCGGGTGTTCTATTTAAAATAGAAGCTAATAAAAAAATAGAAAAAAAGAAACTTATTTTAGAAGTGTTGAACTAGAAAATCACTTATCTCACATCAATACACATTAAAAATGTAACGTTTGAAAAATATCGTTAGAGGCGTTTTTGAAAAAATCGAAAAAAACTGAAAAATTACAAGAGTAAACACCTACTTCCGGTTATGCGATTTTCTTCAAAAACTTGCTGTCGCATCTACATAGTACACAAAACTTATATATACAGGGTGAATGAGACCACCCGTATCAGTATTTTTTTAAAAGAACGGTGAGTCGTAGAGAGTTGGGATAAAAAAAATTATTATAAAAGTCATACTAAAGAATCGAATGGTGATATTATTATTTCTCGAAAAAGTCAGCATCACGAGTAGTTTTGTCCACAATGTTCAGAACTTCAAAATTTTAAATGGCACCATAAGTCGAAAAACGTATTGTTGAAAAGATCGTTAAAAAAAGAAAGTTTTGTAGGAAAAATTATATTACTACTACCACCCCTTTTAAGTAATATTCGATTAAAGTTATTAAATTTGAAATTCGTTGTTAACAAACAAAATTGAAAAGTCGGCTTTTAAAATCTAGTTAGCAAATTAAACAATGTTACAAGTGTTCAAAATGTTATTGACATTAAAACGTGTGTGTAACATTGTTTAATTCGGTAACTAGATTTTAAAAGCCGACTTTTCAATTTTGTTTGTTAACAACGAATTTCAAATTTAATAACTTTAATCGAATATTACTTAAAAGGGGTGGTAGTAGTAAAATAATTTTTCCTACAAAACTTTCTTCTTTTTTAACGATCTTTTCAACAATACGTTTTTCGACTTATGGTGCCATTTAAAATTTTGGAGTTCTGAACATTGTGGACAAAACTACTCGTGATGCTGACTTTTTCGAGAAATAATAATATCACCATTCGATTCTTTAGTATGACTTTTATAATAATTTTTTTTATCCCAACTCTCTACGACTCACCGTTCTTTAAAAAAAATACTGATACGGGTGGTCTCATTCACCCTGTATATGTAGTCTTTGAGATATTCTATTCACAGGCACGCAGACAGACACACAGACAGACACACACAGACTAACGAACAAAAATATGTTTTTTGGATTCAGGGGACTCTGAAACGTGAAGATCTGTTGAAAACTCAATTTAGATTTTTTAGGGTAATCCAATACTCACTTTATCGTAAAAAGAAGTAAAAATGGTAAAACAGAGCTTGCATCTCGTTATGAATTTTGCCCTAAATAAACTGAAATATTGTGGGAAATACGAGAATTCATAAAGAGTAATAAAATCTTTCAATTGTCCTACCAAAATCAGTAAATGTGTTAAAATATAATACAGTATACATTTATTTTGACGTTATATATTTTTAGTCAGTATCACTATTGACTGAAATGTGTGTGTTCAAGTCACAGCAGTAAAAGCAAGCCGTGTGATAGCCACACTTTATTTTTATTACCTATCTATTTTTTTAAGTGAACACGGTACTTGCCCAACATTGCTATCTCAAAAACAAGGGGTATTACAAATGGGGCAAAGATTTCTTTTTTGTGGACTAATTAAATATATGGTCAGGAATTCTATTTTTCATAGCTTACTAGATAATGGTAAAAACTTGAAAAGGATTATTACAGTAAGTAACAATACAAACAAAATACAGAATATAAATGACAGTTGCTTCCAGTAAAGTGAAAGAAAACATTACCAAAATTTTATGTTTTTTGTGAACTATCCTTCCAGTATAAAATAGTGACTCTGGGTATTAATGTTATACAGGGTACCCACAATTTACAAATTTAGTAATTTCAGACTTTTAATAGTATTTTATGATACAAGTGTATAAGTACGCCTTTAAAGCTTTTTCGACGAGTTTAAGAGTACGACGCGAAGCGGAGTGCTTTAATGGCACTTATACACATGTAACATACGCTACTTTTTCTACGATCGTAACAGAAATATAAAAACTTAATTCGGTGACACTTTTTCCGTAACATTGTGTTAGATATCCTAGGTTATGTTGACATTCAAACTTACGACAAAGCGTGTTTTAAAATAGTTTTAAAACAAGCCACCAATGGCAACCAATCGCAGAAAAAAAAATTGTTGTACCTTTGAAAAATCTTTTGATGAGCTTTCTTCTGATATTTTGCTTCATACTCTTAAATTCAGTAGCTTTTCAAGTATTTGATTTTTAACATTAAAAAACCATTTAAGCTCCTATTTTTCATGTTTGTTATGGCTTGTGTCAGCAATAGCTTAATTTTTAAACTTGATTGTTTGTTGTGCTCGGAGAGTTGAAGTGGCTAAATTAGCATTTTAGCGGCTTTTTCGATATTCTTTTAAATAAATTAAATAAAACATTTTTTATTATACCTGCATCAGAATCGCCATTTAAAGCACGCCTGAGCGTGCGAATACAGGCGATTAAAGCTCGCCGAGCTTTAAAGGTTGTCAAGGAAACGACTGAATGCAACAACGGACATGGACGCGACAACAACGTAAATAATTCTCGTAACTATAGTAGCAATATTATTATGCCCTCTCGATTTATCACGACAAAAATTATTTCTAAGTTTTTAGTGCGTAATTTATTTCCAGTATTGAAGGTATAATAAAAAATAGCGTAAAGTATTCGTGGATAACTGGTCTTTAAAACACTTGCTCTATTTCGAGCACTCCGGCTACGCCGTCGTGCTCGAAAACTCGCGCGTGTTTTAAAGACCTTGTTATCCACTCATACTTTAATATACTATTATGAGGCTTAAATTGTTTTTTATGTCTTACGAGTACATTATTGTTTCTTAATACCTGGGATACAAGGCATATTATGGGGTACATAATATCTTGACTGGTATTATGAGTTACTATGGTACGTGAATGGTCAGAAATGACAAGCGTCAAATTTCTGATCAATCACTTACCTCGATACGTCAATACGTTCACAGCAATAGTTGATCATACGATATAAATTTTCCAATTCATCACTAGTAAGACATACAATTTTGTATGCACCATGGGCATTACTTGATGTTTTTACGCTCGGGCGACTACCAAACCCTCGGGTCAGGGACCTTTGAGCTTGTAAACTAGCCACCCTCAAGCGGGCATAAACATCTTAATAATGTCCTTGGTACATAAATAACTATTATGATCAAACTAGCATATCCAAAAACAATTCAATTTTGAGGTATACAGTACGGCATTAAAATAAAGTTTATTAAAAGGGCTTCTGCAAAAATTAAAAAAGAAGAAAATTCCGAAATTATTAAACTTGCAAATGTTGAGTTTCCTCTACAGCATTAATATCCAGGACTACTATTTTACACTAAATAAGTATTAATTTACCAAAACAAAATCGGTAGGTAACGTTTTCCTTAATTCATTTGCTTTTTGTTACTAGTACAGTCAAAATAGTGTAAAAATACCATTGACCTGGGAAAAATTCTAACACAAATGATTCTTTTTGCATTATACTCAAAATCCCCATTAATCCCGGTACGGGAAATCAGTCAAAATCCAAGATGGCGGCTGAATTTTCCGATGTTTGCCTTTTTTCTCTATTTTGCTGCATTTATTGCCGTAAAAAAGATAATGTGCACTTAAAATAGGTACTTATGATGTACTGAAGCATGCCATTTACATCATACTTTTGAATTACTTTCATACGTATCATTATACAGTGTCCGCCAAAAAATCGGCATAATATGGGAAAAAAATATTTTTGATTTTTCAAAAAAACTTTTTAAGTCAATAATTTGTGCTTGTCTAAAAACCTATTTAACCTCTATCATATATACCGAGTGATTTTTACTTATTGAGAAAATGGAATTTTTCGAAATTGTCAAAATCCAAAAATTGCCCTTTTTAATTAAATAAGATTTCAATGAGATTTTTTTAGAGTGTGTTATTTTTAGCTAACTGAGCAATCTCAAGGCCAGAAAACACCTATTTTTTAACTTTAGCTAAAAATTCATTTTTCCATTTTTTAAATATTTTCAAAATTTCACATTTCTACCAAGACTTAATATTAAAATTCAATTTTTTTATGTGAAAACATTAAAGATTTATAATTGCAGTAGAAGCATCATGGTTCTCCACTTCCTCTAAAATTTAATGTTTATTTATCAGCCGGAAAAGTAATGGCTTCTGTTTTTTGGGATGCCCAGGGAGTAATTCTAATTGATTTCTTACAAAAAAGAGCTACAATTACAGGCAACTATTATACAAATTTAATATCAAAATTGCGCTAAGCTATAAAGGAAAAACGTCGTGGCAAATTGAAACGTGGTGTTCTGTATCACCAGGATAATGCACCGAGCCACACTTCTTGTGTTGCTATGGCTGCCATAGCCAATGCAGGCTTTGAACTACTTGAACATCAGCCATATTCTCCAGATCTCGCCCCTAGCGATTACAGAGTGTTCGCCAAACTCAAGGAATAGCTTCGGGGGAAGAAATTTTCATGCAATAATGAAGTAACAGATGATGTAAATCAGTGGTTTGCAGAGATTGGACAATCCTTCTTCCAGGAAGCCGTTACAATGCTGGAGCATCGGTGGGATAAATGCATGAAGCTTAAAGGAAATTACGTAGAAAAATAAGGTGATATAAATTTTAATTTTGTAACCGGAAGTTGGTCGGGGACGAAGCATAGGGATCACCCCTCGTACATTGAAATTACGTTTTCTTGTTCTTGTAAGTCTGATGTGTAATAAAAGTTCATGTGATGTGTAATACACAATGTGTAATACACAATACATATAATCATTTTATTTATATAAAAACTGCCTGTAGGCCAGTCATTTAAAACATCGTAGGTCGCAAAAAATTGCACTGCGCTGATTTTTTGGTATGTTGTAAGGATAAATACCAATAGTGTAAAACCAAGTTTGCAGCTTCGAAAGACCTGTGCTAACTGCGTGGTGCTCAAAAAACCTTTTTTTTTGGACTTTTTTTAGTTTTTGGCTTATTACTTCTAAACGCTGTATCCTACGTCCTGTACACTTTTAAAGTAGACAAAATTTTCTACAATTTGAGTGTAACAGGAGCTATGTAGGTCGAATATGTCTAGAGATACAGCGCTTCAAAGATTGGATATTTTTTTTAAAAAGTTCGAAATTGTAGTTTTAGCCACCTTCCGAGCAGAATATCGGTTAAACTGCTCATCCTACGAGGAAAGTTATGGGAAATAAAGTTGTAGAGCAGTTACTTAGCTTTAATTTAAGTATAAGTGTAACCCTATAGGTCCAATAGTTCACTTGTTATCAGGAAAAAACTAAAAATTAAGGAAAACGGATTTTTCACGAAATTGAGCTCCTATTATTAATATTGCACAGTTACCTATAGAATGTTACAAAAATGACATTACAGTAAGCAACTCATTGTGCTTGGTAAAACAGCCGTGTCCGGATCAAACTGTTCGAACTGTTACTTTTCAATCAAAAATCTTGTTTTTCGTTGAACTTATTGAAGTGTTTTTTGTTTGTTTTTTTATTCTTCTTACGAAATGGGTGTTTGTTTCATATGTCGCAGTGTACTTGAGGAAGGGACGGGGACAGTGACACTAGTGACAGTAAAAAAAGGCGGTATTCAGACGCTAATGGAAGTGAGTGAGAAACGTGGGCTTCACCAGAACAAACAGTTTTTGAGTAAATTGAATGAAGTCACCGTACATGACGCATGCAGGAAGAGGTACACCGTGGAAAGCAATGTTAAAGCATCTGTCCGTCGTGGAGGAGTTGCAGCTCCCGAAGCTTCGACTTCACTCAGGGATAGGGAGAACTCTGCCTCGGGCTCGAGGCATTACATATTGGGGGATATTTGTTTTCTTTGTGGAGAAGAAATCACTGAGGAATTTCTCAAGGTCCAGCAAAAATTACCTCTTTCTCGACGGAATGTTATCCGTACAGTAGAAACACTAGAAAAAGATTGGTATTTAGAAACAGCTGGACGTGCTGGTGATTGGGGACAACAGATCATACAGCGTCTTTCATGTATAGGTGACCTGGTTGCTGCGGAGTGCAGGTACCACCTTCACTGTCGCCATAAATTATTCTCCACGGCGCGATCAAGTGGAGGTAAAAGAGGGCGTCCTGAGCAACCTCAGCTCCTAGAGGTTATGGAGCGTATCTATGCATACCTGGCAGAAACCAGAGAGGAATGCCAATTTTCCCTGAGTGACCTCATCACAGATCACTTACAGGTGACTACAAACCTGATGTGAGCACTGTTGAAGCTGAACAACGATATGGAGAAAAAATCTGCTTTACTAAAGTGGGTCCTTATCACAGCCCAATCTTGAATTTCAGAGACATTGGACAGAAAATTCTGTACGATAATTGGTACGATGGAAGGAAAAGCGATCCTGCTGAAGAGCGACTCAGAGTCGTAGAAGCCGCAGCACCAATAATCTTAGAAGACATTCGTTCTCAAACGTTTAACACCACTCATTATCCCCCATCAGATGACTTCTTGAAAGACGCAGATGAATGTGTGCCTGATACTCTGAAACTGCTTCTTGAAACGATTGTGCTAAAAACAAACGTGTCTCCCTCGATCGATGGAAAAAGAAATGTACAGGATTCCCTCATGCTATCATTGCTGCAGTGAGGCCCAAGTCTTTCCTCTCCTCAATTCAGATAAGCTTTGGTACCTACTTATACCGGAAATTTGGGTCTAAGCACCTTGTGAACCTCTGTCACATGATGGGATTTTCCTGTACTTACAACGAGGCAATGCGAGTTGAAAGCTCTGCTATCCTCCGCGGACAATTGTCACAACTCATTGAGAAATGTGCTTTCATGCAGTTCGTGTGGGACAATGCAGACGTGAATGTGAACACGTTAGATGGAGAGAATACATTCCACGAAATGGGTGGGATAATGATCATCACACCATATTTCTCGGTCCTCCCAGACAAGAGCATACCACGTTTGAGGTATGTCTCTGCAGACGCAATCAGTTCACACACTGTCTCAGAACTGAAGCATTCCACCATGAAAAAGAAAGCAGGCTTGTCAGCCATCTCAATCGCTAATGTGACAATCAATGAAGACATACTGCCCACAGCCCCAGACCTGCTCTGGTTGTATGGGAAATCCACCAACTTGCCAGGTATCCCGGGCTGGAATGGCTTTATGGAGCAAGTGACGAAAGAACTTCCATACAAACGTTCGAAAGTAGTGTTTCTCCCGTTCATCCACGCTCCCCCAACCGAGTACGACACTATCCTAACATCCCTACTTGAAGCCAGCAAAAGAACCACATCTCATGACCAGAAAACATGTATTGTTACCTATGATCAACCTGTTTACTTGAAAGCCCGAGATATCGTAGAGAGCTGCCAGTATTTGCAGCTCAGCAGTGTGATGGTGAGGCTGGGGGGGGGGGGGGTTCCACCTATTAATGTCGTTTATGGGGGCCATTGGCGCTATCATGTCTGGTAGTGGATTGAAGAAACTCCTCACTACCATATACGCCGAGAACAGTGTGGACAAAATCCTAAATGGGCACGCGTACTCACGGGCTGTGAGAGCTCACATGCTCACAAATCTAGCTTTGGCCACCTTGATTTTGAACAACGAAATAGAGTTCACTGAAGAGGAACATGTGGAAACGGCAAATCTGCTTCTACTAGCAAGCGATAGAAGTGTGATACTGCATGCTGCAGAAAATGAAACTGTTCAGCTTATGTATGCCAAATTCAAATCTGCGATGGATCAATTGGAACAACAAAGCCCCACATCAAAACTCTGGGTGCAATACTGCAAAATAACCACGCTCATCAAAAAATTCAACCAAGCAGAGAGGATGGGAGATTGGGACCTCCACCTCGAGACCATAAAGAGCATGCTCCCGTTCTTCCACTCGGCAGGGCACTTTCTGTATGCAAAGAGTGCTCGTCTTTATGTGCAGGACATGAATGACCTGTGACAGAAAATGGATCCGAGAGAATTTCGTTCATTCACAGCAGAAGGAGAATTCACCATTCGTCGATCCCACAAATTTTGGTCGGGTCTTTGGACCGACTTGACGATAGAACAAGTGCTAATGAGATCGATGAAAAGCCAAGGAGGCCTAACACATAGTCGAGGAATCTCCAGCAGTGTTCTCGCCCGTTGGACTGGAGGCATGGTACACATGCTTAATATTTGTGAGGGGCTTGAGTTCTTTTGGGACATCTCGTGTACCACGACGGAGCAACACATTGACATGAGGCCTGCTCGAATCGAACGCGATTCTAATGATGTGGAAAAACTAAAATCCTGGTTCCAAGTCCACACACCATTTCCTATCAATGAAAAAGTACTGTCGATCTGCAGTGGCGTGGTTGGAGGCCCTGAAGTGCATTGCCACATGGCACGAGAAATGGGATGTGATGGAGTCAAACAAATAACTGGAATGTCGTTTGGAAATGTTGCATTTAAAAGGAAAGACAAAGTACGAACCTTGTCAGCAGCCACCGTCAAGGTGCACAACAAGCAGGTTGCTATAGACCCTCTAACAATATTCCAACGGTTATGTATAACAAAACAGTCTGATGCCGACCTAAAACTCCACTTTACATACGAGTTGGCCCCGTATCCCATGGCTCTATTCTCCGAAGAGGAAATGCGAAAAGGAACAAAATCATCATTCTACTCTGCCTTCACGCCCCTCCCAGAAAACGTCGCTGTTGGAAAAAGTACGTTTGTTGTAGTGGAAGGAGGGTACTTGCTTCACAAGGTTATTTGGCAACGGAACAGCTCAGTGAGCGAAATAGTAGCTGCTTACATTACCTACACGTTCAACCATTTTGGGAAAAATGTGTCAGTTGTATTCGATGGCTACCCAGAAGAGGGGGCTGCTAGGAGCACAAAGACAGCAGAGCGGCTACGTCGTTACGCAGCCTCAGCGTGTAGCGACATAATTTTTGAAGAATCGACACTGATAAAAGTGCCCCAAGAAAAGTTATTGTCCAACCCAAAAAACAAGTAGCGCTTGATCAACTTCATCTGCACTGGATTGGATAGCCAAGGGATAGAAACAAAGCAAGCCCCAGAGGACGCCGATTGCCTCATTGTGAGGGCAGCATTGGAGAAGAGCGAGGAGTACGAGCACGTCATAATCGCTGGAGAGGATGTCGACCTCTTGGTGCTCCTTAATGGATTGGGCTCCAGCATACAAAATGTTTTCTTTCAAAAAAGTGGTAGGGGTGGAACCGGTTGTGAGCAGTTCTCTTCAACAACATTCATTCGAGGAGAGCTCTCATTGCCCCCTGGGATAGAGTTGTTCCTTCACGCCTTCACTGGTTACGACACCACCTCTGCCCTTTTCTGGCAAGGGAAAACGAAGATGTTAGGCGTTCTTTCAAAACAGCCAGACCTTCTTGACGCGGCTACCACGTTTCTCAACCATGACGCCTCTCATGAGGAAATGGCTTCTGCTGGCAATAAATGTCTCATGGCGCTGTATGGTGGGGGAGAAGACGACTCTCTCCACGCCCTGCGTTACGGGATATTTGTCCGATCTGCTGCCAACGTCAAAGTCCACTTCTCTCGTCTGCCCCCAACCGAAGAGGCTGGTGCCCAACATTTCTACAGAACCTACCACCAGGTGCAGAAGTGGTTAGGAGTAGATAAAGAGCCCACCAACTGGGGGTGGACAAGGAACCAGCACGGACTGACACCGGTGACCTTAACCAAGGAACCAGCGCCGCTAACTCTGCTGAAATTCATGTCATGCAGATGCCAGAAAGGGTGCAGAGGAGGGAGCTGCTCCTGCCAGAGAGCAGGGCTGAAATGCTCTGCTCTGCAAAGTTTGTCAGGGGAACACCTGCCTGAATACTCCTTCCTTAGCCATGGCTGAGTCGGATGAAGAAGACGACATCGACCACGTTTTACCACTAGTATCTAGTAGTAGATCTAATCCGACATTAGAGGAGTCTCCGGAGCTCCAAGAAAAGCCGTCTGACGAACCTGGGTCTTCCAAACGAACACGACTGTCTCGTTAAGTGCGTAAAGGTAAGCCTAATATTACATACCTACTTCTTTCTTGTAATTTATTATAAAATTGAGCTGAGGTCCCGCCATCACTTCACGTTCAGCATTTCACGTCCCAGGTCCCCCAAACTATCAAAATAATTTTTATACAATTTCGATAACTTTATACCTTATTATTAACTGTACTCAGTTTAATTTTGCATGATATAAACCATTTTCCACTGAGTTATGTCTTAATTATCCTTTACAAAAATTCTGCAATTCGTCAGGCTATATTTCTTTAAAAATCCGTTTTCCTTAATTTTTCGTTTTTTTCCTGATAACAAGGGAACTATTGGTTCTACAGGGTTACGCTTGTGCTTAAATTAAAGTTAAATAACTGCTATATAATTTCATTTCCTCGTAGGATGGGTATTTTAACCGATCCTCTACTCGGAAGACGGCTAAAACTACAATTTTTGAAGTGCTGTATCTCGGGACGTATTGGACTTACGAAGCTGCTGTAAAGCTCAAATTGTAGCAAATGTTGGCGGACACTGTATATAACAATAAATCAAATTTATAAATGTAATGTCATTTTTGTAACATTCTATAGGTAACTGTGCAATATTAATAACAGGAGCTCCATTTCTTGAAAAATCCGTTTTCCTTAATTTTTAGTTTTTTTCTGATAACAAGTGAACTGTTGGACCTATAGGGTTACACTTATACTTAAATTAAAGCTAAGTAACTGCTCTACAACTTTATTTCCCATGACTTTCCTCGTAGGATGAGCATTTTAACCGATATTCTGCTCGGAAGGCGGCTTTTTTCGTAGGATACAGCTTTTAGAAGTAATAAGCCAAAAACTGAAAAAAGTCCAAAAAAAAGAGGTTTTTCGAGCACCACGCAGTTAGCACAGGTCTTTCGAAGCTGCAAACTTGGTTTTACACTATTGGTATCTATCCTTACAACATACCAAAAAATCAGCGCAGTGCAATTTTTTGGGACCTAACGCGATTTTTGTGTCTATGGTGACAGGCCTACTGTATATTAATGACAAACATGGCAAATTTAACTGCCATCTACGATTTTGACTGATTTCCTGGGCCGGGATTAATGGGGATTTTGAGTTGATGTAAGTGACATGCTTCAGTACATAATAAGTACCTATTTTGAGTGCGCACTATCTTTTTTACGGCAATAAATGCAGAAAAATAGAGAAAAAGTGGACGTGACTACCTCCCTGGACTTTCCCATACTGGAAACTGTTCATATCGTCTTTATTCAACAGTCTTTACAACATATCAAAATTTCAACTCGATGACTCACGTCTTCACCGTGATAAGCGTTTACACTTTCACGTAAATTGCGGGTAAATATAAAAGAATGTGTAGTTCAAAACGTGACCACCGAGCTTCTGTAGATGGCGCCAAGTGGACAAGCCGCCACTGTGCTAGTTTATGTATTATTTTCCTCAAAACGGCTGTAGCACCGAGGTGAAATTTTCTAAGTACCTGGAAATTATATTTTCTAGGGCATACAAAATCGATTTTTTTATTTTCGCGGAAAAAGATTCTTTGACGCAAAAATATAACAACCGTTAGAATAAAAAAATTATTTTTCAAAAATAGACGGGGGAGGGGGCCGGTGCGCTTACATATATTCACGAGTGTAATATTTTTTTGCATATTCATATGCTCCATTATGCACTGAGCAATTCAGTGAAAACCCCAGCTACTTATCTTGTTTTGTTTATTAATTAAAAGGGTTTAAATTTTCAAACTTCAAAGCTTCGTAGAGGGCGCCACAGATAATTCATGAGATTCTTTAAAAAACAGATCGATAGCCCTTTTTGGGGTCTATCAGTGTATGAAGTTTAAACAAATTCCTGTGGGCAGTTTTTGAGAAATGATTTTTAGAAAATTTTCAAAATTTTGAAAATTTGTAATTTAGGTCCCTTAATATTTTTCAAAACACTTTTTATATCACCTCATGTTAGCCTTCATATACTATTCAGAAAAAAAAATTAATTGAATCGATTCATCCGTTTTTGAGTAATAAGGCGTTAAACTCAAAATTTTCAAAAAATCATAGCGCCCTTCATTTTAAACCTAGCGAGTTCGGCAAAAAACTAACAGATTTGTCTTATGACCCTCTGTCGTTATCAGCGATCAAATTTTCAAAATTTTAATCACGAAAACAGTGATACCAAAAAAACATGCGTAACTTCCGCTTCCGGTTTCGGATTTTTTTGAAAAGCTTATTTTGTCGATGAATTTTCGATACACCCCCGCATTCCAAAGCGCATCAAAATCGGAGCAATACTTTCGGCTGTAGGAGCGTCACCCACCCACACACAGACAGACATTTTTTAAAAACCACTTTTTTGGGTTTCTAGATGCCCAAAACGGATATTTCTGTGAAAATCTCGATTTCCAAAATTTTCATGATTCCAAGACTTCCCTATACCTATGGGTATGGGAAAGTAAAAAGGCAAATTCATCCGCCATCTTGGATTTTGACTGATTTTCCGGGCCGGGATTAATGGGGATTTTGAGTATGTTAAAATATACACTTTTCACAGTATAATGCAAAAAAATAATTTATGTTGTAATTTTTCCCAGGTCAAAATTTATTTTGACTGTACTATACTCACAGTTGCCCGTAGTTGCCCAAAATTCAGTATTTTTTGCATAAAATTGTTAATATCTCGAAAGTGGTCAACATTAAACCTATACAACTTTATTTTATAATCATTAGGGTTTCGAGGTAAAGCCTTTAAAAAAAGTAATTTTGGTTTGTTACACTTTTTTGAATCACCCTGTATAATTAGTTTTGTACGAGCAAATTTTTGGAACTCTTACTATAGTTTTAGAAATATTTTCCACTCCCACGTCCCTGTCCGTCCCTGTATAAGTGTATATAACAGGTGGCGCAAAGGTAGTCACTCGACTTCCTACGGCAGTAACTTCGTTTGTAAATAAAAATAATTGGCTAAGATAATATCGGTCAAGTGGACACCGCCAGAGTTGATGCACATTCTGGCTCGCTTCACAGCATTTTCCATGATTTTTCTCAAAATTTCTGGTGATAAATTCTTCACTTCTAGTTAGATGTTCTCCTTTAGGGCCGCCAAGATCTGTGGCTTGTTCGTATAAACCCGTGCCTTCAGAATACCCCAAAGAGAGGAGTCTGGAACGGTCAAATTGGGCGATCTTGGGGGACAGTTCAAATATCCAAAACGACAGATTAAGCGGCAGGGAAAACTTGCTTCAGAATATCCACTGTCGCTCGTGATGTGTGTGCGGTTGCACTTTGTACGGGAACATCTTCAAGTCTTTCACCAAAATTCGCTGTAAAGATCGTGTACTGATGCCTAATTGCGTTGGCCGTCGTCTGGTTGATGTTTGAGGGTCCTCTTGGACATCTACAGCCACAGCAGCGATATTCTCAACTGAACGAATACTCTGGAGCCGGCCACGTCTGCAACTGTCCCACGTTGAGCCAGTCTCCTCGAGGCAAGCGGTTAACCGCCACAGTGTTTGCCCAATTGATCCCACACGACCAAGAAATCGACGACGAAATTCACGTTGATCCATAACTATACTCTGTTTTTTTGCTTTATGATTCAGAGCAGGCTTTGCATTTATATTATTTTAGCAGTGTACAACAGTTTAGTTACAAAATATACCTAACGTCAAAATCAAAAAGTCACCGGAATTGTCAAGTTGACACTTCGGCAAAGCGTAATTAAATGCCACAGAAAAGCAGGATTAATAGTAAATCATTGTACTACTATAAAAGATATCAACGGTAAATTAAGAAAAGGAAGGGTTGGTGAAATATTTGATGTAAGTAGTGTTGAGATTTACACAGATATGAATTTTCTAACAATTTTTTATAAGGCTAGATTTCGAATGCGTGTTTAATGTTCTAAATGAAGCAAAATCACAACTCCAGCAACAACCGAATGAAGATATAAATAAATAAAAGGAATTTCTAACTTTGGGGGAATATAGTTTCAAGGGGGATGTTACGAAGAAAATTTGGAATAAAAAATTTTTACTTTGAATAATTTATTACGATGTGCAAGAGAAGAACTAAAATATGGCTAAAATGCAATATCGTAGACCACTTCAGCCGCATGTGCAGAGTATCCATACAAATGTACGGATTTAGGTTAGCTGAAGTTTGAGATTTGTATGTATTTAGTACCCACCTATATTACTAGCTCCAGCAATGGTAGTTACGTTTTAGAACTGATTTTACAAAGAGAACTGAGTCAGCAATTTCAAGGTGGTCAACGATATTGCATTTTTCCCGAAAACTGTTGTTAGAAGAGTCACGTCATTTCTACTAAAGTGCTTTCTTTTATCTCTTTATTTTGAAATACCTGTTATATGTTTAGCATAAATAATAACTTTTACAGCACAGATCTGTAAACAAAAATCATTAATAAGTAGTTACTAATAATACATTTTTACATTAGTACCTATAAAATAAATTGATGCCTAGAAATGTTATGTCACTGTACTGTTAGATAACAATCATATTTAAATAAACATTTTTAAAATAAAGCAATCCCTTATTTAATGTCGATGGTTCAGTAATTTTAGCTCTTGTTATGCATAATACTGCTTATAAGTTAACATACTGACGGTTATGACAGGTTTTTGACATTAACAGTGGTTTTTCTTTGCAACCAACTATCTACACTGTTACAAAAATGCAAATGCAAAGCCTACTCTGAATCATAAAGCAAAAAAACAGACTATACTGACCAATTATTTGTCAAAAACATTGACACAATTTATTCCGCGTTTTTGAGGAATATAGCCATCCATGGTTTGTCTACGTGTATTCTGCTTCTCTTTACTTCACAAATGTCAAAGTCGCAATGACATAAGACGCCATTTGCAAAAATGAGAACATATTCCGATAGGGTGATTACTTTTGCGCCACCTGTTATTAGTTAAAATGATGCGACTACGCCACTGGTGATAGAATTATTGCTCTAATCAGAACAAACAATAACGTAGGCTAAATTTGCCATTATTGTTACTGCGTGTGATACTTGTTGAAACTTGTTTTTTTTAAATTAAGAATGTTTCGGTCCTCATAATTATAATGTAGAATAATTAGAAAATGCCAATTGCAACCGTCAAATTTCAGTTACTTTCTGGTCGCCAGGTTGGTATTGTAGGTGTAGCAGTGGTGCATCGTGGGAAAAGACCCGGCATGTTTGCTAGTTGCGTTCTAATCGTGTACGCTTTGTGTTGATATTTTATAGAAAATTCAGAAAACTTCGTGAAATGCTATCGGTAACTAACACAGGACTGTAATAAACTAAGTGCCAACCGCGTGAGAGATGGAGAAGACTGACACCCATCGCATGTTCGCGTCCGCGGTCTCGGAGGAGGAATGGTCGCAAATTCCCTCCGAAATCGCGAAAAAAATCGAAGCCTTCGTAGTGGACAAGTACGACGAGCTCTTCACGGCGAAGGCGTTGTCCGAGACCAACAAGTGTAATGCCGGTAAGACACCATCTTAATTCGCCAAACGTTCTGTAATTCTTCCATTTGTTCCACAGAAACGGCGTTGACCGAAGTAGAGGACAAGTTCAAGACCTCTGAAAGTGCGCTAGGCGAGTCTAATGCGAAGCTGGAGGCAGCAACCCGCACCATCACTGAGTTGGAGGAACAGATATCGACATGCACTGCCGACATGACCAAATTGCAGACCTCGTGCAACAGGCTCGAAGCGGAGGCGGCGGAATTTCGTCACCAGCGCAACCTAGCTTGTGGCGAAAGGGACGAGCTGGCTAAAACTTTGGAACGGTGCTCGGCAGAAGTGGAACGACTGCAAAGGGACGTCACAACGCTCACAAATCAGCTGCAGACTGCAGTTAATGCCAAATGCGAAGCTCTGGCAGAAGCTAACGAGGTCGAGTCTATTAAACTAACGCTGGAATATAAGGAAAAACGGCTAGATCAAGAGCGAGCTCTGTTGAACAATCAGGTAGAGACATTGACTCAGAGCTTAAACGATCGTACCGAAGAATTTTTAAATATGAAGAAAGACAATAGCTTGCGTTGCATTCAATTAGAGAACAAATTAATCGAGAAGACTCAGGAATGTGCAGTAGCTGTTGAGTCTGTTAGATCGCTGACTGATATAAATAATAGTTTAACAACTAAATTAGAGGAATTAACGGAAAAGTTGAAAGCTGAGCGGGATAGCGACATGGCAGCGTATTCGTTATACCAACAGGAACTTGCGAGCCAAACTAAATTAACCGATTTGTACAAGAATATGAGTGGCCAAAGTAATGAACGTGTACAGGAGCTCGATGTTGCTGTCACTGAATTGCAAAGCTTTTTACGAGAGGCCACTGAGAAATACGGGGATTTAGAGACGAAACACAAGGAGATGCAACTTGCCAACGAAGAGATTATTACCAAAAAGAACGAGTGCATTGCTATGCTTAAGCAGGAACTGGAAACCAGCAATGAAATGTTTAAGGCCATGAAAGATGAAAGTATTCAGAAGGAGGTGGAAGGTATTTCACCTGCTGCTGCCACTGCGTCTCGTCTGATTAAGCCTGGCATGTCTCTAACACAAATATATACTCAATATGTGAATGTCAGTGATGAGCTCACCCACGAAAAAGAAGAATGTAACCGGCTGCGTTCGTACATTCAACACATTATCAACGAGCTCGAAGAAAAGGGGCCCCTGCTGAAGAAACAGCGTGAAGATTATGAAACCGCCTTGGAGACAATTAAGGATATCACACAACAGTGCGATGCACTCGTCTCAGAGAACCAGCACCATAAAGAGGAAACCTTGCAATACAAGAGGAGTGAAGGCATAGTTTCGAGGGAGAATGCACGTCTTAAGAAGGAAGTTACCGATTTGAGTCGACAGGTAAGAATGTTGGATTTTTCTGTAAAGCAGTTTGCTTGTGCTCTTTCACATTAAAAAAACATTTGTATTCGATTCTTTGAGTGTATTCGAATGATTCGCCGGGCGTGATCTCAATACCGATCCGAATGCTGAATTCGAAAGCGTCGGCGCTTGGCGGCGGTTGGTACATGATTCGCACACAAATAGTTTCAGTTTTAGCTTAGCACAGCCACAGTCTATATACAAAAGAAATACGTATAGGCCTGTAACAACAATAAAAAAAACTATTTTATAAATAGTCCCTTCCATATATTCATTTTCGATACTATCAATTTAAGTATTTAAAAACAAATATTCGTTATTAATAGGGTAAACTGAACCGCCTGCAATCAAAACAAATTTTTATTTTTGCTTTATGCACTTGCAGCGTCTCGCCACTCCCCCAGTACAAGCGCGAGCGCACAACTCGAATCTGAATTCGGAAGTGGGATTTTGCATTCGAATGATTATTCGATTTTGCCTATCACTACTTGTAACTGCAATCAATATTTACCATTTTTGGTAATTATTTGGTTAAAAGTGCAATATACAGGGTGAACATGGTACATGTGCAACATTTGTATCTCAAAAACAAGTGGTGCTACAAAATCAGTTATAAATTGAGAAAGAATTTCCTTATTATCGATTAATTAAATCGTCTTTCACGGGTGATTTGGTAAAGGGCGTATCTTCAGCCAACTTTGTCGTGTTTCGTTTTTCTCCAAGGCTATTGAAAATAACAGCTTAGCTGTCAAAATATGTATTTAGCGATTGTTAAATATTTGTGCGGTTAGAGGTTTTTAACGAATTGTAATCAGCTTCAAACCGCAGGTGGCTAAACTGCAGAATCCTGGACAAATTTGCCTTTTACTTGTTTCTCTTATAATTTTGGTTATGGTTACTAGAGAAACATGGTTAATAATAATTAATATTGACAATAGCAGGGGAATGTGCCCTGGATTCTGCAGTTTTCCCCCACAGGCTCCAGCAGTGATTTTTTAAATTAAATCTATGATTAGAAACATGACAAATTGTGTCACCAACTTGTGAATTGTTGATACAGATGGAATAGGTTGATTATTAAATTTAACCGAAAATAAATCACGAACTGTGCGTAAACTGACGCCACTGTAAAATGTCTCTTTATTAGAATATTCAACATTATTATTCATAGTAATTAGTTAAATACGTATATTGATAACTAACACAGTTTTTAACCTATTTCTATCTTAAACAAGCAAAAAATGTAGGTAAAATAGTATCAAATTAAGCGCTTTTTTTTCTCTTTTGATTGATACCACTATCAATTCTATCAATTCAAGTGGCAAGCAGGAATGTGAATATATACGATTTCCCATGCTATTTCCCTATGTTCACACCGTAAGTGAAACACTCTGTATACTCTCGAATACTCGCCTCTGAACTTATTTGCGTTGGTTAGTGCCTTAATGTTGTTCACTCGAGTAAAAAGTATGAGTGGGGCTTTTGCTGGTCGAGTAATGTAGTAAACACAACCTAACAGTTTTTTGCCTCTAGCACAAATTCACTAACAGTGTAAACGCAGAGTTTTACATCTAGTGGGCTCATATACACAACCTCACTTTGACAACTGACAACTCAAGTGACTCAGCACGCTGAATTCTGGGTAGAGCCATGGTGTAAAAAATACAAGGTGTAACGCTTCGCAGTATTGAGGCATTGTGGGTGGAGCCTCAAATTTGACCAATAAGAAATGTGCCTACAATGGGCGCTAATTTTAAATGGAGATGCGTAAAGGAAAATATGAAGACAGTTGTAATAAACACAAATATCGGCTGTGTCGTATAATTTTTTTTGTATACTGAACAAGAACAAGAACTATTTTGATTTTATTAAAGAAATATTCCAAACTATTTGCTTTAAAAAATGCTGTCATTCGTGTTATACGTTTGGCAGTACTGAAGTGTATTGTTGGTGACGCTGTCTATGTCAAATTTGAGGTTATATTTCACCTCAGTTTGCGTCAGACTGACGAAAAACCTAACTTGCTAACCTCGAATTTGACATCGACTGACAGTGCCAGCAACAATTGCGACCATTATGGATTTCCGGCGCATTGGAGATTGGCTCTCATCTCCCCTCTACTTTCTGAACGACTGCGCATCTCCGGGGACGTTTCACGTTATATTCTTTACACCAAGTAATAATCACTGACATGCAGTCCTAAGACAAAATCTAGTTCAAAGCTCTCACGATAACTTTTTTTTTTAACGCATGTTAGGTAGGTACCTGTAATTATAGTTGCTAAGTTGTTGATATCAACATTTCTAACTTACTCACTCTTCGTTGACAGTTGCCATAGGTAGGTAACTATAATTTCTGTACATGCTTGTCAGTGAATAGTATCCCGTTAATTTATTAAAGCGAGAAGGTCTGTATTAATTCCCAGAATACAGTTTGTTTTTGCAGGTACTGAAATGATTAGATTGCAATTTCCTCTAAGATTAGCTTGTGGCATGACCATAAACAAAGCTCAAGGACAAACTCGAGGTGTAGATTATTTACGAAGTGACATCTTTTCTCACGGTCAACTTTATGCATGCATTAGGTCGTGCAAGACGAAACAAAGATATAAGAATATTAGTCCACACTAAATGAATTATAAGTGGCGTTCCGCACGTTGTAAATTTAACGTATGATTAATTACTACGTCCTTAAACCGAAGAA